>CM042691.1:91246857-91269357 GCA_023614405.1 Avena insularis
GAAACATCTAAAATATTAGAAAGAATGTACTTTCTTCAAATCCAATTTGCATTGATAAAATCAATCCAAATTCCAGTAGTAGATGAATAATTGCAAATTTTTGTGTACGAGATTAGAATAACTTCAAAATAACTGATCATAATTTTTTATTTTTCCTGATCAGAAAAATATATGAAAAAGAAAGGAGGTAGAAAAATTTTGGGATTTATGGTTAAAGAAGAAAAGAAGAAAACAGAGGTTCTGTTGAATTTCAAGTATTTAGTTTCACCAATAAGATACGGAGACTTGCTTCACATTTGGAATTACACAAAAAAGATTTTTCATCCGAAAGAGGTCTACGAATACTTTTGGGAAAACGTCGACGTTTGCTAGCTTATTTGGCAAAGAAAAATAGAGTACGTTGAAGAAAATTAATCAGTCAGTTGAATATTCGGGAGCAGTAATTTAATCGTTGTAATTTTTTTTTTTTTTTATTAGTAGTCTTATAGTCTTAGATTTTGCATTGATGAGCCCTGCTTTTGAGGAATTCATGAATAATCCATTTTCATGGAATAAATGAATTATGAAGAAAGTGATGAGTCTACCGTTTACAAGAAAAGATCTCATGATAAATATTATGGCCTCAACACCCATCAATGCATGGTGTTTTCGACCGATCGTTACTCTTGATGGTGAAGATGTTATTGATTGTGAACCCATATTAGGCTATTTACAGAGGAATGGAAAATCGCGAAAACTGAACTATTAAGAGAGATGAGGGAAGAGAGATGCAGTAGAAGGGGAGAGAAAGGAAGATATTTAAATTCCTAAGCAAGAAAAGCGAAAGTATCAAAAATATGGATACATAACATAAAAAAGAATAAATAAGACGAAATTCGTCTCCCTACATATTTAATTTCTTCCTATACAAAACTAACAAGACCCACCCGCATTTACGGTAATTCCATCAATGACAATTTTATCAAAAAATTCTGTTAGTTCGGTTAATGCTCTTATACCGAAGGTAAAGACCCTAGTATAGAAAATATCTATATAACCGCGATTATATGACCAACTGTATATATTTTTTTTTATTTTATCAAAAGTACGAAAAGGACTTTCCTTGTAAAAGGAATTTTGTAAATCCAAATTCTGAAAAAAGAATAAGAGGATCCATAGAAAATATATGCAATGAATATACCGAAGTTAGCTTAACTTACAGAATAAATTGCATTAGTATAATATTCATATGAATTTATGGTAGAATTAGATCTTTCCTGGGTATAGTTTTTTGAGGGTGTTAACCACTTTGATAATTTGGTTAACCCCTATTCCATTATCCGTCGTCCATTATCAAAAGAGATTCCTATGAATCCAATGAACAAAAGTAAAAAGCAGTAATATAAGAAGAGGAAATAACATAGTATTTTCCGTTTCATGCGGATAGGCAAAAGTTTTTAGCCCCAAAGGACGTACTAAAGGATCCTATCCTATTTGTTGTATTACCTTGAATTTTGGTATATTTTGTAAAAAAAGAAACTCCATTCTTTGTTGTTGATAAAATGAAACTCTCTATTCACTACCTTTGGGTATCCTTTTTCCCCACAAGGATATTGAATACATAAGGCGACCCTCTTTAGTGCTACTATAATTTTGAAAATGAACGCGCAAATACCCATCAAATGTAAGTAAATATATCCGAAACATATAAAAGGCAGTTAATCCTGCAGTAAAGGAAGTTATTATTCCAAAAAGGGCGAATATAACCAACTATTATTAAGGATCTCATCTTTTGGACCAAAAGCAAGCAAGAGGCGAATACCACAAAGAGAAAGTGTACCTATAAAAAGCGGATCTTGTAATTGGAATATATTTTCTTAAACCGCCCATAAGAACCATATTCTGACTTTTATCTGGTGAATATCCAACAAGAGGTTCCATTGAATGAATAATTGATCCGGATCCCAAGAACAATAAAGCTTTTGAATAAGCATGAGTGATCAAATGAAATAAAGCAGCTTGATAAGAACCTATACCTAAAGCTAACATCATATAACCCAATTGAGACATTGTAGAATAGGCTAAGCTTCTTTAATATCTCTCTGAGCAAGAGCTAAAGTAGTTTCTAAGAAGAGTGTTATTGTACCTACTAAAGAAATTAAACTCATTATCAAAGGTAGAGATATGAAAAGAGGAAGAAGTCGAGCTAGAAGAATACCCGCAGCAACCATAGTTGCTGCGTGTATAAGAGCTGAAATGGAGTGGGTCCTTCCATAGCATCGGGTAACCATACGTGAAGAGGGAATTGTGCGGATTTCTGCAACTGCACCAAGGAATAATAAAAAGCACACAAAGTAGTAAGTAAAGAATTAATTCCATTATTAGAATCCAGTTATTAGCTATTTTGAACAAATCAAACTCTAAACTACCTGTTATCCAAAAAAACCTAAAATTCTAATAATAGACCACAAAATCCCCTACACGATTAGTTACAAAAGCTTTTTGACAAGCACTCGCTGCGATTGGTCGTGTAAACCAAAACCTATCAATAAATAGGAACACATTCCTACGAGTTCCCAAAAATAAATTTGTATCAAATTGAGCTAGTAAATCAATCCTAGCATGGAAGTATTGAAAAACTTATATAAACAAAAAATCTCAAATACCCTTCATCGTGAGACATATAACAGTCACTATAAATAAGAACCAGGATTCCTACAGTAGTAATTAGTATTAACATAATAGAAGTAAGCGGGTCAATCAAGTATCCAAATTCTAAAGAAAAATCATTATTGACGGTCCAAGACCATAGATATTGATAGATAGAACTTCCATTTATTTGTTGAATAGACAGTTGAACTGAGAATACCATAGCTATACTTAAGAGTAAAACACTAGGAAAAGCCCATATGCGACGAAGATTTTTGTTGCTGTCGAACAAAAAAAGGCCAAATCCCATTGACATAATAACTGGAAGTGGGAGAAGAGGGATTACCCATGCATATTGATATATATGTTCCATAAGAAAAGAAGTTGCAATTTTTACTTGAAATTTTTACTTGAATTTTTCTATAAAATAAAAGGGTTTCTGATTCACCAAATCAATTTTATCTCTTCTGAAGGAATAAATAAAAGAATAAGAAAAATACTGGAATTTTAATTTTTTCAAAATTTATTTCATTGAGATAATCTAAAATTCAAAATGGGTTTAATTGGTTAAATTCAAAAGTTAATCAAAAACTTCGTTACCTAATTATTACCTAAATAAGGATATTTAGTAAAATAAAAAAGGTTGAATCCTTTTACTTTCATTCATTTTTAGATTTCTTTAAAACAAAGATGAAGCAGTTTCTTGTTTCGTAACTGATTGATTGAATTCAAATGAAAAAGAAAACCCATGTTTATAAAAATTATAAAAAGAGTTCTACTCATATAGAACTCAAATCCTAATGACTATAATTACCTAAGCTTAAGAATGTCTTGTTTAAGAGACCTGTATTTTTGTTTTGATGGGTATTCCATAATGGAATACCATTCTGAACTTAATTAACTATTTGGATTCCCTTCTTTTATCCACCCATCTTATATAGGGGATAGGCTTCCATACCGTATATCTATATATGGAGTATACTTGATATATAAATATCTATAAATAGATTTAAAGGGGAAACCTTTCCATATATTCTATATTATTAAAACAAAGTATAAAATATATACGGAAAAAATTCAGAATGTCAGTATCTTCAGTATCTAAGTATAAATACTAAGAAAAGAGGAAAGAAGGATTGATTTGCCACAATAGATGTCTTTCACATACAACTAGAAAAAAATAATTTCCTTTTTGAATGGCTGTTCCAAAAAAACGTATTTCATTGTCAAAAAAGCGTATTCGTAAAAATATTTGGAAGAAAAACTTATTTTCCATAGTACACTCATACTTTTAGCAAAAATCAAGATCATTTTCCAAAGGGAATGAACATCCAAAACCAAAGGGTTTTGGGGCAACAACAACAAACAAATAATAAGTAATACGGTTTTGGTATAATCTGAATTGACTTTTCAAAATTTTTTTTATATTACTTATATATGTATTATTTAGATTAATTAATTAATGTACTTTTATTTTTTGAATTTCTCAGTAAAATATTGTTAGAAAAAACAACTCTGATATAAATAATAATAGTTTTGGTATACTGTGTGCTAAGTATTCTTTCCCTATAAATGATCCATTAATTTTCATAATAGAATTTCATAATAAAATATGAGAATTCTATTATGAAAAGTGGAGTATTCTTGCAATAGTACTTATGGCTTCCATTTTCTCCAAAATCGTTGGTTTAATGTTAGTAAAGTAAATCCTATTAATATTAATAGGAGCATAAAGTTTGATTCTATAAATTTTCCTTTTATTGAAAGAATTCTCAAAATTTAAGGGAGAAACTAATTAGAAAAAAAGGAGTTCCAACTCTTTCAAGCAGTCTTTCTATTCTATTAGGCACAGCAAGAGTTTATTGTAAAAAAAATTGCAATGATACTACCAAACGAAGTCTATTTTAATGAAGACTCTAATGTTCCTAAATTTTATAGACTTTCCCAATCTCGACGATTCGCGAGATAATAGCTATTATTCTTTTAAGTTACCTATTATTTGAAGTTAGCCGCCATGGTGAAATTGGTAGACACGCTGCTTTAGGAAGCAGTGCTCACATCTCGGTTCGAATCTGAGTGGCGGCATTCTCGAAAAGAATACAATAGATTAGAAATGGATTCAATTTGAAATTTACAATTTTGTAATGGACCTTCCTTATGCTATTTGTAACTTTAGAACATATACTAACTCATATCTCTTTCAACCATTTCTATTGTGATTACGATTCATTTGATAACCTTATTAGTTCGTGAACTTGGGGGATTACGTGATTCGTCAGAAAAAGGAATGATAGTTACTTTTTTCTCTATAACAGGATTCCTAGTTTCTCGTTGGGCTTCTTCGGGACATTTTCCATTATTTAATTTATATGAGTCATTGATATTCCTTTCATGGGCTCTGTATATTCTTCATACATTCCTAAGATACAGAACTCTAAAATGATTTAAGCACAATAACTACGCCATACTATTTTAACGCAAGGTTTTGCCAATATCGGTCTTTTAACCGAAATGCATCAATCCACAATACTAGTACCTGCTCTACAATCTCAGTGGTTAACGATGCATGTCAGTATGATGTTACTAAGTTATGCAACTTTTGTGCGGATCCTTATTATCTGCCGCTATTCTAATCATTAGATTTCGAAAGAATTTCTATTTTTTCTAAAGAAAAAAATGTTTTATTTAAACATTTTTCTTTAGTGATTTTAATGCAGAAGTGCTTAAAAGCACCTCTGTTCCTTCATTTCCAAATTATTACAAATATCAATTAACGGAGCGTTTGGGATTCTTGGAGTTGGTCGTGTCATTAGTCTAGGATTTACCTTTTAACCATAGGTGGCTCTTTGTGGAGCAGTATGGCTATCGAGGCGTGGGGATCCTATTCAGAATTGGGATCCTAAGGAAACTCAAAATGGGCATTTATTACTTGGACCATATTTGCAATTTATTTACATAGTAGAACAAATCCAAATTGAAGGGCAATGAATTCGGCACTTGTAGCTTCGATAGGATTTCTATAATTTGGATCTGCTATTTTGGTATCAATCTATTAGGAATAGGTTTGTATAGTTATGGTTCGTTTACATTAACAATTCCTAAATGATTACATAAACTGAAACCTTCATGAAATGCGATCGAGCTTTGAGTTTTTATTATTTGAGAACCCTGAGAGGGCGTTCAAAAGGGTTCTCAAATAAAAGCAAAAAGATCTAATTAGATTCTTTTTACTTTTTTCTGCATTAATAGTAATAGAGCGGACTAATTAAAAACCTATTTAGGATAATAATTGATAAGAGAGCCTCACCCTGTCAACGGATAGGAGAGAACTAAATCTGATAAATACCAATACCTATTACTGGTAAAAAGATAAGATTAAAATAAAGAGTCTCGTGGTCCAGAATCCACAAAATTTGCGTTTGGAACATTAAATAGCTTGTATCCATAGAACATCTGGCGTAACATAGATAATAAATAAATAGGGTTATTATCATTCCGATTGCCATTACAAAAGTAATTAGCATTTTGGCATTAATAGAAATTTTGGACTAGTAATTAGTCCAAAAAGACTACTAATTCTGCGACAAAACCACTCATTCCTGGTAAGGCAAGAGAAGTCATTGAAAAGCTACTAAACATAGTAAAATTTTCGGCATTGGGACAGATATTCCAAGTTCTTCGAGATAAACAAGACGCATTCTATCAGAAGTCGTTCCTGCCAAGAAAAAAGTGTAGCACCAATAAATCCATGGGATAATATTTGTAAAATAGCCCATTGAGTCCAATGTTGGTTATGGAACCAATTCCTATAATTATGAAACCCATATGAGATACGGAGAATAGGCTATTCTTTTTTGAAATTTCGTTGACCAAGAGAAGTTGAAGCTGTATAGATTATCTGGATAGCTCCTATTAATACCAACCAGGGCGAAAATAGATAATGAGCATGATATGTGGTAATAATTCCATGTTGATACGAATCAATCCATATGCTCCCCATCTTTAATAAGATTCCTGCTAAAAAGCATACATGTACTATAATGAGCTTCCCCATGGGTATTCTGGTAACCACGTATGTAGGGGTATAATCGGCAATTTGACAGCATAAGTTAAATAAGTGAAGCCAAAATATAAAAGTATTTCCAAGGTTGTTGGGTATGATTGATTAATTAATCTTTCCAATCTAATCCTGGTTCATTGGAACCATATAAGCTCATACCCAGAACTCCGATTAAGAAAATGGAACTGCCTTTGCAGGCATACAAAATAAATTTTGTAGCTGAATATAAACGCCTCTTTCCCCACATGGATAAAAGTAAGTAAACAGGAATTAATTCCAACTCCCCACATGATAAAAAAGTAAAAGATCTCACAAGAAAAATAACTTATTTGACCATATTATTGCGAGCATCAGAAATAGAATAATCGCGAATTCCGTAACTGGCCAAGCTGCTAAAGTAGCTAAAGTAGTTATAAATCCTGTCAATAAAATAGATCCTACTGAAAGTCCATCGATTCCCAATCTCCAGTGAAAATCGAGGATATCTATCCTCCTATGGGTCAAAGCAAGCCCTTAAATTCAATTCTTTATTCTTACATTAAAGAATGAATCAAATCTAACCAAGTAGGATTCGAACCTACGACCAGTCGGTTAACAGCCGACCGCTCTACCACTGAGCTACTGAGGAACAGGGGGGGATTCGGCCTCCTAGAGTTCAACTCCCGTTCTCAACCCATGAACAATATGAGTCCGAAGCTTCTTTCGTAACTCCCAGAATTTCTTCGTAGTGGCTCCGTTCCATGCCTCATTTCATAGGGAAGCCCAAAGAAAGTGGCTCTATTTCATTCTATTTCACTTCCTAGCACTTCCTATCATTTAATATCCATCCCTTTGGTCTTATTGACATAAGAGATGTCATTTATAGTCTATCTCTTTCTATATATGGAAAGTCAAGAAATTCTCATCGAAACATCGAGAAATTGTGCATATAGAAAACTCTAAAGAAAGAAAAAAAGGAGACCCATGCCAAGATTTTCAAATCTTTTCTATTTAGTAGTCTAAGTTTATAGAGGAGGATAATTAATTCGGTCGTTGTGGTCGGACTCTATTATGGATTTCTGACCACATTCTCCATAGGTCCCTCTTAGATCTTCTTTCTCCAATCTTGGATTAGGGAAGAAGGAGATATTCGCGACTACTGGCGGTTTCATTATGGTGCAGCTCATGATCTTCAGATCGCTCGATTATCCACCTCGGTATCTCTTCTTTCTTAGCTAAACGGGGGGAGGATCCACCCATTTTGTTTATATCATGGGCTCGCAACACGGATCCAAATTTGACTGAAATGCACGATCTTCACAGGTATCACTTTTCACGATACCTAAAAGGTGCAATAGCCATTTTGAACCATTTCCTATACTATAAGAGAATGGTTTCCATTACTTTGAGAAATGGATTCTTATATCAAACTATAGCTATTACATTAAAGAAGTAATAGAAGTCGAAGACGCAGAATGGTAGTGAATAGAGAGAAAGATTCTTCTGATTTTCTTGTTCCTGAAAATATTCTATCTATCTCCTAGACGCCGTAGAGAATTGAGAATTTTCATGTCTTTCAATTCTCGTACTCGTAATTGGAAAGTTACGGAAGGAGACCCGTCATTTTGCAATGAAAACAACATATAAAACTCTGGCAAATTTCGAAATCAGGCCAAGCGTCTTAATACATATGCAAAAAAATTCATTATTGGCCCACCATTGATTAGAAGATTTCGCTTGTATGAATCGCTATTGGTTTGATACGAATAATGGCAATCGTTTCAGTATGTTAAGGATACAATACAGATGTATCCACAATTCATTTAGAGTTACTTAATAGCCTATTTCTTATACCATATCTCTATCCCGTGAAATTATCGAGCCGAAAGATGGATGCATATGCTGTGTTTCATTTTGCTAAATGATATCAATTAAATGGTGTATCAATTCCATAAATTGTATAGCAATAAAAATTAGTTAAATTCTTTCTAATATTTTAGATAGAGGAAACATCTAAAATATTAGAAAGAATGTACTCTTCTATCCAAATCCAATTTGCATTGATAAAATCAATCCAAATTCCAGTAGTAGATGAATAATTGCAAATTTTTGTGTGTACGAGATTAGAATAACTTCAAAATAACTGACATAATTTTTTATTTTTCCTGATCAGAAAAATATATGAAAAAGAAAGGAGGTAGAAAATTTTGGGATTTATGGTTAAAGAAGAAAAAGAAGAAAACAGAGGTTCTGTTGAATTTCAAGTATTTAGTTTCACCAATAAGATACGGAGACTTGCTTCACATTTGGAATTACACAAAAAAGATTTTTCATCCGAAAGAGGTCTACGAATACTTTTGGGAAAACGTCGACGTTTGCTAGCTTATTTGGCAAAGAAAAATAGAGTACGTTATAAGAAATTAATCAGTCAGTTGAATATTCGGGAGCAGTAATTTAATCGTTCGAATTTTTTTCTTTTTTTATTAGTAGTCTTATAGTAGTCTTAGATTTTGCATTTTGATGAGCCTCGTTTTGAGGAATTCATGGAATAATCCATTTTCATGGAATAATGAATTAAGGAAGAAAGGATATGAGTCTACCGCTTACAAGAAAAGATCTCATGATAGTCAATATGGGCCCTCAACACCCATCAATGCATGGTGTTCTTCGACTGATCGTTACTCTTGATGGTGAAGATGTTATTGATTGTGAACCCATATTAGGCTATTTACACAGAGGAATGGAAAAAATCGCGGAAAACCGAACTATTAAGAGATGAGGGAAATAGAGAGATGGTAGAAGGGGATAGGAAAGGGGAAGATATTTGTAAATTCCTTAAGTTAAGAAAGAAAAAAGAATAAAAATACGGATACATAACATAAAAAAAAGAATAAATAAGACGAAATTCGTCCTCCTCCTACATATTTAATTTCTTCTCCTATACAAAAACTAACAAGACCCACCCCATTGGTAATTCCATCAATGACACCTTTATCAAAAAATTCCGTTAGTTCGGTTAATGCTCTTATACCGAAGGTAAAGACCCTAGTATAGAAAATATCTATATAACCGCGATTATATGACCAACTGTATATATTTTTTTTTATTTTATCAAAAAAGTACGAAAAAGGACTTTCCTTGTAAAAGGAATTTTGTAAATCCAAATTCTGAAAAAAGAATAAGAGGATCCATAGAAAATATATGCAATGAATAAACCGAAGATAGCTAAACTTACAGAATAAATTGCATTAGTAAAAATTCATATGAATTTATGGAATAATTAGAACTTACCTGGGTAAAGTTTATTGATGGAGATAACCACATTTATAATATGTTTAACAAAACTATTCCATTATCCGTCGCTCCATTATCAAAAGAGATTCCTATGAATCCAATGAACAAAGTAAAAAGCAGTAATATAAGAAGAGGAAATAACATAGTATTTTCCGTTTCATGCGGATAGGCAAAAGTTTTTTTAGCCCCAAAGGACGTACTAAAGGATCCTATCCTATTTGTTGTATTACCTTGAATTTTTGGTATATTTTGTAATAAATTAGAAAGTCCATTGTTTGTTGTTGATAAATGAAACCCCTATTCACTCCTTTGGGTATCCTTTTTCCCCACAAGGATATTGAATACAAGGGACCCTCTTTAGTGCTACTATAATTTTGAAAATGAACGCGCAAATACCCATCAAATGTAAGTAAATATATCCGAAACATATAAAAGGCAGTTAATCCTGCAGTAAAGGAAGCTATTATTCCAAAAAGTGCGAATATAACCAACTATTACTAAGGATCTCATCTTTGGACCAAAAGCAAGCAAGAGGCGGAATACCACAAAGAGAAAGTGTACCTATAAAAAGCGGATCTTGTAATTGGAATATATTTTCTTAAACCGCCCATAAGAACCATATTCTGACTTTTATCTGGTGAATATCCAACAAGAGGTTCCATTGAATGAATAATTGATCCGGATCCCAAGAACAATAAAGCTTTTGAATAAGCATGAGTGATCAAATGAAATAAAGCAGCTTGATAAGAACCTATACCTAAAGCTAACATCATATAACCCAATTGAGACATTGTAGAATAGGCTAAGCTTCTTTAAATAAATCACTGAGCAAGAGCTAAAGTTGCTCCTTAGAAGTGTGTTATTGTTCCTAATAATGAATTTAATCTCATTTTCAAAGGTAGTGATATGTAAAGAGGAAGAAGTCGAGCTAGAAGAATACCCGCAGCAACCATAGTTGCTGCGTGTATAAGAGCTGAAATGGGAGTGGGTCCTTCCATAGCATCGGGTAACCATACGTGAAGAGGGAATTGTGC
This sequence comes from Avena insularis, assembly GCA_023614405.1. Lineage (NCBI taxonomy): Eukaryota > Viridiplantae > Streptophyta > Magnoliopsida > Poales > Poaceae > Avena > Avena insularis. The sequence goes on from CM042691.1 coordinate 91,257,853, forward strand.
GGATTTCGCAACTGCACCAAGGAATAATAAAAAAGCACACAAAGTAGTAAGTAAAGAATTAATTCCATTATTAGGAATCCAGTTATTAGCTATTTTGAACAAATCCCTAAACTCTAAACTACCTGTTATCCAAAAAAAACCTAAAATTCCTAATAATAGACCAAAATCCCCTACACGATTAGTTACAAAAGCTTTTTGACAAGCACTCGCTGCGATTGGTCGTAAACCAAAACCTATCAATAAATAGGAACACATTCCTACGAGTTCCCAAAAAATAAATTTGTATCAAATTGGAGCTAGTAACCAATCCTAGCATGGAAGTATTGAAAAAACTTATATAAACAAAAAATCTCAAATACCCTTCATCGTGAGACATATAACCGTCACTATAAATAAGAACCAGGATTCCTACAGTAGTAATTAGTATTAACATAATAGAAGTAAGCGGGTCAATCAAGTATCCAAATTCTAAAGAAAAATCATTATTGACGGTCCAAGACCATAGATATTGATAGATAGAACTTCCATTTATTTGTTGAATAGACAGTTGAACTGAGAATACCATAGCTATACTTAAGAGTAAAACACTAGGAAAAGCCCATATGCGACGAAGATTTTTTGTTGCTGTCGGAATAAAAAAAAGGCCAAATCCCATTGACATAATAACTGGAAGTGGGAGAAGAGGGATTACACATTCATATTGATATATATGTTCCATAAGAAATTAAGTTGCAATTTTACTTGAAATTTTTACTTGAATTTTTCTATAAAATAAAAGGGTTTGATTCACCAAATCAATTCTTATCTCTTTCTGAAGGAATAAATAAAAAGAATAAGAAAAATACTGGAATTCTTAATTTTTTCAAAATTTATTTCATTGAGATAATCTAAAATTCAAAATGGGTTTAATTGGTTAAATTCAAAAGTTAATCAAAAACTTCGTTACCTAATTATTCCCTAAAAAAGGATATTTAGTAAAATAAAAAAAAGGTTGAATCCTTTTACTTTCTATTCATTTTAGATTTCTTTAAAACAAAGATGAAGCAGCTCTCTTGTTTCGTAACTGATTGATTGAATTCCAATGAAAAGAAAACCCATGTTTATAAAAAATTATAAAAGAGTTCTTACTTCATATAGAACTCAAATCCTAATGACTATAATTACCTAAGTTTAAGAATGTCTTGTTTAAGAGACTCAGTATTTTTTGTTTTGATGGGTATTCCATAATGGAATACCATTCTGAACTTAATTAACTATTTGGATTCCCCCTTCTTTTTATCCACCCATCTTATATAGGGGATAGGCTTCCATACCGTATATCTATATATGGAGTATACTTGATATATAAATATCTATAAATAGATTTAAAGGGGAAACCTTTCCATATATTCTATATTATTAAAACAAAGTATAAAATATATACGGAAAAAAATTCAGAATGTCAGTATCTTTCAGTATCTAAGTATAAATACTAAGAAAAAGAGGAAAGAAGGATTGATTTGCCACAATAGATGTCTTTCACATACAACTAGAAAAAAATAATTTCCTTTTTGAATGGCTGTTCCAAAAAAACGTATTTCATTGTCAAAAAAGCGTATTCGTAAAAATATTTGGAAGAAAAAATCTTATTTTTCCATAGTACACTCTTACTCTTTAGCAAAATCAAGATCATTTTCCAGCGGGAATGAACATCCAAAACCAAAGGGTTTTTTGGGGCAACAACAACAAACAAATAATAAGTAATACGGTTTTGGAATAATCTGAATTGACCTATCAAAAAATTATTTAAATTACTTAAATATGAATAATTTCGATTAATTAATTAATGTACTTTTATGTGTTGAATTACTCAGTACAATATTGTTAGAACAAACTCCTCTGATATATAGAATAAAAGTTTTGGTATACTGTGTGCTAAGTATTCTTTCCCTATCAATGATCCATTAATTTTTCATAATAGAATTCTCATAATAAAATATGAGAATTCTATTATGAAAAGTGGAGTATTCTTGCAATAGTACTTATGGCTTCCATTTTCTCCAAAATCGTTGGTTTAATGTTAGTAAAGTAAATCCTATTAATATTAATAGGAGCATAAAGTTTGATTCTATAAATTTTTCCTTTTATTGAAAGAATTCTCAAAATTTAAGGGAGAAACTAATTAGAAAAAAAGGAGTTCCAACTCTTTCAAGCAGTCTTTCTATTCTATTAGGCACAGCAAGAGTTTATTGTAAAAAAAATTGCAATGATACTACCAAACGAAGTCTATTTTAATGAAGACTCTAATGTTCCTAAATTTTATAGACTTTCCCAATCTCGACGATTCGCGAGATAATAGCTATTATTCTTTTAAGTTACCTATTATTTGAAGTTAGCCGCCATGGTGAAATTGGTAGACACGCTGCTCTTAGGAAGCAGTGCTCAAGCATCTCGGTTCGAATCCGAGTGGCGGCATTCTCGAAAAGAATACAATAGATTAGAAAATGGATTCAATTCGAAATTTACAATTTTGTAATGGGACCTTCCCCTTATGCTATTTGCAACTTTAGAACATATACTAACTCATATCTCTTTCTCAACCATTTCTATTGTGATTACGATTCATTTGATAACCTTATTAGTTCGTGAACTTGGGGGATTACGTGATTCGTCAGAAAAAGGAATGATAGTTACTTTTTTCTCTATAACAGGATTCCTAGTTTCTCGTTGGGCTTCTTCGGGACATTTTCCATTAAGTAATTTATATGAGTCATTGATCTTCCTTTCATGGGCTCTGTATATTCTTCATACCATTCCTAAGATACAGAACTCTAAAAATGATTTAAGCACAATAACTACGCCAAGTACTATTTTAACGCAAGGCTTTGCCACATCGGGTCTTTTAACTGAAATGCATCAATCCACAATACTAGTACCTGCTCTACAATCTCAGTGGTTAATGATGCATGTCAGTATGATGTTACTAAGCTATGCAACTCTTTTGTGCGGATCCTTATTATCTGCCGCTATTCTAATCATTAGATTTCGAAAGAATTTCCATTTCTTTTCTAAAAAGAAAAAAAATGTTTTATTTAAAACATTTTTCTTTAGTGATTTTAATGCAAAAAGAAGTGCTTTAAAAAGCACCTCTGTTCCTTCATTTCCAAATTATTACAAATATCAATTAACGGAGCGTTTGGATTCTTGGAGTTATCGTGTCATTAGTCTAGGATTTACCCTTTTAACCATAGGTATTCTTTGTGGAGCAGTATGGGCTAATGAGGCGTGGGGATCCTATTGGAATTGGGATCCTAAGGAAACTTGGGCATTTATTACTTGGACCATATTTGCAATTTATTTACATAGTAGAACAAATCCAAATTGGAAGGGTACGAATTCGGCACTTGTAGCTTCGATAGGATTTCTTATAATTTGGATCTGCTATTTTGGTATCAATCTATTAGGAATAGGTTTGCATAGTTATGGTTCGTTTACATTAACACCTAAATGATTACATAAACTGAAACCTTCATGAAATGCACGTTTTTACTTTTTTGTTTTATTTGAGAACCCTTTGAGAGGGCGTTCAAAGGGTTCTCAAATAAAACAAAAAAGATCTAATTAGACTTTTTACTTTTTTCTGCATTAATAGTAATAGAGCGGACTAATTAAAAAAACCTATTTAGGATAATAATTGGATAAGAGAGCCTCTACCCTGTCAACGGATAGGGAGAGAACTAAATCTGGATAAATACCAATACCTATTACTGGTAAAAAGATACAGATTAAAATAAAGAGTTCCCGTGGTCCAGAATCCACAAAATTTGCGTTTGGAACATTAAATAGCTTGTATCCATAGAACATCTGGCGTAACATAGATAATAAATAAATAGGGGTTAATATCATTCCGATTGCCATTACAAAAGTAATTAGCATTTTTGGCATTAACAGAAATTTTGGACTAGTAATTAGTCCAAAAAAGACTACTAATTCTGCGACAAAACCACTCATTCCTGGTAAGGCAAGAGAAGCCATTGAAAAGCTACTAAACATAGTAAAAATTTTCGGCATTGGGATAGATATTCCCCCAAGTTCTTCGAGATAAACAAGACGCATTCTATCAGAAGCCGTTCCTGCCAAGAAAAAAAGTGTAGCACCAATAAATCCATGGGATAATATTTGTAAAATAGCTCCATTGAGTCCAATGTTGGTTATGGAACCAATTCCTATAATTATGAAACCCATATGAGATACGGAGGAATAGGCTATTCTTTTTTTGAAATTTCGTTGACCAAGAGAAGTTGAAGCTGCATAGATTATCTGGATAGCTCCTATTATTACCAACCAGGGCGAAAATAGATAATGAGCATGAGGTAATAATTCCATGTTGATACGAATCAATCCATATGCTCCCATCTTTAATAAGATTCCCGCTAAAAGCATACATGTACTATAATGAGCTTCCCCATGGGTATCTGGTAACCACGTATGTAGGGGTATAATCGGCAATTTGACAGCATAAGCAATAAGGAAGCCAAAATATAAAAGTATTTCCAAGGTTGCTGGGTATGATTGATTAATTAATCTTTCCAAATCTAATCCTGGTTCATTGGAACCATATAAGCCCATACCCAGAACTCCGATTAAGAAAAAAATGGAACCGCCTGCATTATACAAAATAAATTTTGTAGCTTAATATAAACGCCTCTTTCCCCCCCACATGGATAAAAGTAAGTAAACAGGAATTAATTCTAACTCCCACATGATAAAAAAAAGTAAAAGATCTCGCGAAGAAAATAATCCTATTTGACCACTATACATTGCGAGCATCAGGAAATAGAATAATCGCGAATTCCGGGTAACTGGCCAAGCTGCTAAAGTAGCTAAAGTAGTTATAAATCCTGTCAATAAAATAGATCCTACTGAAAGTCCATCGATTCCCAATCTCCAGTGAAAATCGAGGATATCTATCCATTTATAATCCTCCTTTAGTTGGATTAAGGGATCCTCCAGTTGGAAATGATAACAGAATGCATAAGTCATTAGAAGGAATTCTAATAAACAAATGGATATAGTATACCACCTAATGATTTTGTTTTCCCTATGGGGTAAAAAGAAAATTAATAAACCCGCAAATATCGGCAAAACAACAAGTATTGTTAACCAAGGAAAATAACTCATGATAAAGTGATAAAGACAAGATACGTTTTGACCAGAAAAGCCCGTGCTCGATTATTTCAAGCACAGGCTTCTTCGGTAAAGAGGAATCAGACGATTCGAATGAAGTTTTTTGTAACGTATCAATAAGATAGAGCCATACTACGGGTTGTTTCAGGTCCTAAATAAACACGGACACTTAAAAAATCTGTCGGGCAGGCGGATTCGCATCTTTTACAACCCACACAATCTTCAGTTCTCGGCGCGGAAGCAATTTGCTTGGCTTTACATCCATCCCAAGGTATCATTTCTAATACATCTGTTGGACAAGCTCGTACACATTGAGTGCATCCTATACATGTATCGTAAATTTTTACGGAATGTGACATTGGATCTACAAAATTTTCTTTTCAACATTAATTTTTTTGATCTGGTAAAAATGAAATTAGTACTATCATGAGTCATATGTATTGTAGACACCAGACGAAGCAATGGTTTATCCAAACCTCAAAAAAATAAAATATTTTTTAATTCGTTTGTGAGAAAGCGTGAAAAAATCCAAGAGACTTGAATTTTTGACTTCAATAATCAGAATTATATGAATTGTAGATACAAATTCGAATTAGCCAATAAATTGGCTATCGTATTTTCAATATAAATTATTGTAATATTAAAATTGCAATATCAATGAATTACAAAAATTCATTTAAGTGAAAAAGAATACTATGCAATAACCTATTAAAAAAATGTATATTCTCAAATAATACTAAGAAAATAGTATTGATTTCCATTCATCTTAATATTCAATATTATTATATATGCGCCTTTGTTTATAGGATTGTATATCTAATTATTCAATAAATTAGATTGATTGACACGAGTTGATTTCCTATTACGATGGATGGAAGAAAGAATGGATAGTCCAATAGCGGCCTCAGCAGCCGCAAGGGCTATCACAAAAATTGCAAAAATATCTCCTTTTAATTGGCGACTGTCAAATAGATCAGAAAATGTTACGAGATTTAGATTAATTGAATTCAGTATAAGTTCAAGACATATTAGAGCTCTAACCATGTTTCGGCTTGTGATCAATCCATAGATACCAATCGAAAATAAATAGACACTCAAAAAAAGTACATGCTCAAACATCATTAATTAACTCCTTATAAATCTCGATTCATTTCAATATGAGGACAAGAATTGAACAGATTCAATTAATTACAATAGAACAATTACACAACAAAAGAGAAAAGAAAGAAGGTATTTGTTGGCAGTAGATCGGTTTTACTAAATCAAAATTTTGATTCTTTAGTTATTTATTTTAGATTTGCAATTTTAGAATTTTTACTATTTCCAAATTTTCTTATTGCCGAGCCATAGTAATTGCACCTATTAAAGAAACTAGAAGAATTATGGAAATGAGTTCAAACGGAAGATAAAAATCGGTTGCTAAATGAATCCCAATTTGTTGAACATTATTTATGAGACCCTGTTCTACTATTTGGTTTGATCTTGTAGTCCAAAGAATTCCATACCATGACGTATCTGGGATAGTAGTCATTAGTGAAAAACAATAGTTATACAAACTAGTGAAGTGAACCCATCTCCAATAGTCCAATAATTTTATCTTTAGACCATTCTGAGCCATTTACGAACATTACGGCGAATATGATCAAGACATTTATGGCTCCTACATAAATAAGAAGTTGTGCCACAGCTACAAAGTAGGAATTTAATAAAAATAGAATAAGGATATACAAACAAGAACTAATCCCAGCGAAAAGGCAGAATAAATGGGGTTGTTAAGTAATACTACTCCTAGACCCCCTAGTAGAAGAACAAATCCCCCAAATAGCATAAGAATCTCATGTATTGGTCCAGGTAAATCCATTATGGATAAAAAGAAATTAATAGTATAAAATTTTTCATGAACTGACTAAAACTAAAGGATTCAAGAAAGGCAAAAGGGATTAGGATATTTTTTGGGGGTATAAGCTGTATAGTTAGAAATTATATCACGAAAATCTAGTCTGATTTAAAATAATCAAAAATTCCGAATAAGCATGTAGTTATTCGTTTTTCTTTATAGTTAGTAAAGGATTATTCTTTTTTTATAACAAAAAGAAAAGAAAAAAATACGAATTTAGTAATCAGTAATCGTTCTTGAATTCGAAGATTTATCTTCCTCTATTTTACTTTTAGTAGAATTTCTAATTGTTTGAATTGTGTAATCTTCCATTATGGAGATCGGTAACCGACTTAAAGCAATTTGATTGTAATTCAATTCATGACGATCATAAGTAGAAAGTTCATACTCTTCAGTCATTGATAAACAGCTTGTCGGACAGTACTCAACACAATTGCCACAAAATATACAAACTCCGAAATCAATACTATAATTAAGCAATTGCTTCTTTTAATATCCTTTTCAAATCTCCAATCCACAAGGGGTAGATCTATCGGACATACGCGAACACATACTTCACAAGCAATACATTTATCAAATTCAAAGTGGATTCGGCCCCGAAAACGCTCCGGTGTAATTGATTTTTCGTAAGGGTAGTGAATCGTTATAGGTAAACGATTTGTGTGGGATAAGGTAGTTATGAAACTTTGACCAATGTACCGTGTAGCACGTATTGTTTGTTGACCATAACTCATGAACCCAGTTACCATAGGGAACATATTCATTCTAAATATCTATGAAAAAGATATGTTTCTTTCTCTTGTTTGAGAGAACCTTTGTGTTGAAAATATTCTTACTGTTATTGTATTATCTTATTTATAGTGAAACAAGTTGGGAAGAGGTTGTTAATAAGAGATTGCCCAGAGAAATAGGTAAAAGAAATTTCCATCCAAGATTTAATAACTGATCCATTCTCATCCTGGGTAAAGTCCATCTTATTGTGATAGAAATGAAGAGAAATAAATAAGCTTTAGTTAATGTAATAAAGATACCTATTGTTATTTCCAAAATTCCAATTGGGTTATTCATTTGGAAAAAATCAAAAAAGGATATATAGGGAATAGATAAATTCCACCCACCTAAGTAGAGAACTGTTACAAATAAAGAGGAAACTAATAAATTGAGGTAAGAAACAAGATAAAATAAACCATATTTTATACCGGAATATTCGGTTTGATAACCTGCTACTAATTCTTCCTCTGCTTCTGGTAAATCAAAAGGTAATCTTTCACATTCTGCCAACGAAGAAATTAGAAAAACTAGAAAACCTATAGGCTGGCGCCAAATATTCCATCCAAAAAAACCATACTTTGACTGTGCTTCAACTATATCAACTGTACTTGAACTGTTAGATAATCATAGTCGATGATAACATCACAGTTCCCACCGCTATTCCAAAACCGTACGTGAAACCTTAGCTTCATACGGCTTCTCTATGATCAGAAAAAAGAGAGGACTGTTTCGTTATTAGCCCCCGGGGCGCAGATAGAATTAGGTAAAATAAAATAGATGGCAAAGTCCTAAATTAGACCAAAGTAATTCTGTCTGCTAGAATAAGAAAAAGAGCTTCTGAATTGATCTCATCCTTTATAATATAATAAATTTATTTCTTTCTTCAGTAATAACTTAATCTTGGAATAAAATACTTGTTATAGGAATTAAATTAATAAATGAAAAGATTTGGGTATTAGTTCATAAGGAATTCTCTATGAATAGAGGAAGGAAATAATTCCAATTTTTTTGTATTGCACTCCACATCTTTTGTCCTACTCTTCTTTCCCTAGGTAGGGGGTATTTAAAATTAAAAAGAAAAAAAAAGGGGTAAAGGGTTAATTCGTTCTTTATAGCCATTTCCTTAACAAGTGAATGGGAACATACTCTGGATCGGAATACGAAGAAAGTACTACTTGATAATTTCCACTAATTTCAAGTCCTTATTATGATTCCTTATTATGGGGCAAAATCTCTAATATCTTAGATTCCCCATTCTTAATCCTTTATGTACTTTAGTGTTCCTAACCCTTCACTAACTTTTGATGGATTCTTCTTATGATTATAAGTTATAGTAATAACTAGGAATATTCTAGTAATGGAATTCCATATCGCGAATCCTTTATTCTTGCCCGCTTCAAGATAGGATGACTAATTAAAAAATATCAATCTTGGGATAAAGAGTTTACACTGCTTATGTTTACTTCAACTTTTTTCTTGTACGTAGGAAATGAGATTTTTCTTTTTACTACAAATTTATAAGGTGTTTTGTTTCACTCATATAGCTATCTAGTTTAACTTACCAACCCGAATACGGAATAATAAAAGGAAGATAAATAGTTAATGGATTTTATAGGAAAAGACCCTTTTTTAACGAATCACACGTAGAGATATTGCTAGCACACAACAAGTTAATGGTATTTCATAACTAATGGATTGAGCAGCAGCTCGTAGACCGCCTGAAAAAGAATATTTATTATTTGAGCTATATCCTGCCATAAGAAGACCGATAGGGGCAATACTTGAAATGGCAATCCATAAAAAAACACCAATACTAAGATCAGCTCAAACAAAATGATATCCCAAAGGGATAACTAAAAACTTAATAAAAAGGATATGACTGATAAAGACGTTCCAATGATAAATAAAGGAATATAACCTCGGCATGGAAGAAAATCCTCTTTAAAAGTAGCTTAGTCCCATCTGTTATAGCTTGAAGCAGTCCCAGGGGCCCGCATATACAGGACCAATACGTTGTTGTATCGACTCGGATATTTATCTTTCTAACCACACAATTACGAGTACCTCTATAGTGATACCCAAAAGGAGGGACAAAAAGGGTAGAATCGATATCAGTCCATAGACTTCTTTTAATAATTCCGATTTCGAAAAAGAATTTATAGTTTCTACCTCTACCCTATCTATTATCATTTCAACGATCAACTTCTCCCATAATGATATCTATACTACCTAATATCGTCATGATATCAGCCAATTTCATTTTTTTAACTAGTTGAGGAAGAATTTGCAAATTAATAAAACCGGGTGGACGAATTTTCCATCTCCAGGGGAAAAGGCTATCATCTCCTACTAGATAAATTCCTAATTCACCTTTTGGGGCTTCCACTCTTACATAAAGTTCTTGCTTTGACAATTCAAAATTGGGTGAAGGTTTTTTACCAAGAAATCTATATTCAAAATCATTCCATTCGGAATTCTTTGCTTTCTTAAAGCGTCGGACTTCTAAATTCTCATAAGGGCCTCCAGGAATATTTTTCTACTGCTTGTTGAATTATTTTAATAGATTCCCTCATTTCACTGACTCGTACTAAATAACGAGCTAATGAATCCCCTTCTTTTTGCCACTGGACTTTCCAATCAAATTGGTTGTAAGACTCATAAGGATCCACTTTACGAAGATCCCATTGTATTCCAGAAGCTCGTAACATAGGTCCCGATAAGCCCCAATTTACTGCTTCTTCTCCCCTAATAAAACCTACTCCCTCAACTCGCTCTAAAAAAATGGGATTCTGTGTAATAAGTTGTTGATATTCAACAACTCCGCGTAAAAAATAATCACAGAAATCCAAACATTTATCGATCCATCCATAAGGTAGATCCGCGGCTACTCCTCCGATGCGAAAGTAATTGTGCATCATTCGCATACCTGTAGCAGCTTCAAATAGATCGTATATTAATTCTCTCTCTCTAAAAATATAGAAAAAATGGGTCTGTGCGCCGAGATCCGCCATAAAAGGCCCAAGCCATAACAAGTGAGAAGCTATACGGCTCAGCTCTAACATAATTACCCTAATATAGCTGGCTCTTTGCGGTATTTGAATATTCTCCAAGAATTCTGGTGCATTTACCGTTATTGCTTCTGTAAACATAGTAGCTAAATAATCCCATCGTGTTACATAAGGTAAGTATTGTATAATAGTTCGGTTTTCCGCGATTTTTTCCATTCCTCTGTGTAAATAGCCTAATATGGGTTCACAATCAATAACATCTTCACCATCAAGAGTAACGATCAGTCGAAGAACACCATGCATTGATGGGTGTTGAGGGCCCATATTGACTATCATGAGATCTTTTCTTGTAAGCGGTAGACTCATATCCTTTCTTCCTTAATTCATTATTCCATGAAAATGGATTATTCCATGAATTCCTCAAAACGAGGCTCATCAAAATGCAAAATCTAAGACTACTATAAGACTACTAATAAAAAAAGAAAAAAATTCGAACGATTAAATTACTGCTCCCGAATATTCAACTGACTGATTAATTTCTTATAACGTACTCTATTTTTCTTTGCCAAATAAGCTAGCAAACGTCGACGTTTTCCCAAAAGTATTCGTAGACCTCTTTCGGATGAAAAATCTTTTTTGTGTAATTCCAAATGTGAAGCAAGT
>CM042691.1:91291857-91304357 GCA_023614405.1 Avena insularis
AATCGTGCTTGCATTTTTCATTGCACACGACTTTCCCTATGTAGAAATAGTCTATTTCTATCCCAAAGAGGAAGTTCTACTAATTTTTTAGTATTCGTAAATTAGTAAGTTGATTCGCCTACTCTTTATTATAATAAAAGGAACATTTCAGAATGTAAATTATTCTTGATCATTTATCTAGCCTTTCTTTTCTGTTTATTAGTTTTGTCTAATAATTAATTAAGAGGCTTCACCAGGTCGTTGATACGTATAATATCAAAATACCAAATACGCTCACTGTGCGATCCACGGAAAGAAAAAAGGCTTGTTTTGGTGAACATCAAAGCAAAAACTAACTCTTGTTCGGTAAAAAATTCTTCTAAAAATGCCGAACCTAACCGTTGCATAAAAGTTCGTACCGTGCTTTTATGTTTACGAGCTAAAGTTCTAGCGCATGAAAGTCGAAGTATATACTTTAGTCGATATAAAGTCTGTTTTTTCGAAGATCCACTATGATAATGAAAAAGATTTCTACATATGCGACCAAATCGATCAAGAATATCCCAATCTGATAAATCTGTCCAAATGGGTTTACTAATAGGATGTCCCGATCCAGTACAAAATTGAGCTTTTGATAAGTATCCTATGAGGGCAGTAGCGGGAACTATGGTATCTAATTTTTTCATTCGAGTATCTATTAGAAATAAATTCTCCAGCATTTGATTCCTTACTAACAAACTACTTTTTGGTACACCTGAAAGGTACCCCAGAAAATCGAAGCAAGAGTTTGCTAATTGGTTTAGATGGACCCTTCGGGGCTGAGTCCAAAAAGAGAATAAATATTGCCACAAATTGATAAGGTACCATTTCCATTTCTTGTTCAAAAAATGAGTTCCTTTTGATGCAAGAATTGCCTTTCCTTGATATCGAACATAATGCATAAGAGGATCCATAACGAACCATATAGTTTTCCGAAAAAAACTAGGGTACATTATCCCAATATGTTCCATCTTCCTAGAAAAGATGATTCGTTCCAGAAAAGTTCCAGAAGATGATAATGGTAAGCAAGAAGATTGTTTACGAAGAAACACCAATAAAAATTCATATTCTGATACATAAGAATTATATAAGAATCGAAATAGTCTTTTATTTTCTTTTTTAAAAAGAAAAATAGATTTCATTGAAGTAATAAAACTATTCCAATTTGAATAGTAGTTGAGAAAGAATCGCAATAAATGCAAAGACGGAACGTCTTGTATACGGTATTGAAGAAGTTGCACCAAGATTTCCAAATGAATAGGATAGGGTATTTCTATATGTGAAATAGAATCCAAATGCAAAAATTTGTCTTCTAAAAGGGAAATATTGAATGAATAGAGCGTAAATTCTGAAACTTTGGTATTTCTTTTCTTTCGACAAGATAATTTCGTAGCGAGAATGGGATTTCTACAACGATCGAAAACCCTCAGGTAGAATCTGAGAATAAAACTCACAATAAACACCAATTTTGTAATCCAACAATCGATCTTGGTTAGGATGATTAATCGAGTTAATCCAAAAATTCTGCTGATACATTCGAGTAATTAAACGTTTCACAAGTAGTGAACTAAATTTCTTGTTATTACAACTAATAATTTCCACAGGTTCGGAATCATTTAATCCATAATCGTGGGCAAATGCATAAATATACTCCTGAAAGAGAAGTGGTAGACAAAGTATTGTTGACAAGATTTATGTTTTTCTGAATACCCTTCGAATTTTTCCATTTGTATTTCTACTTGAATCAGAGACAAGAAGCATTTCTCGGTTTATCAAATGATGATACATAGTGCAATATGGTCAGAACAGGGTGTTGGATTTTTTAATACAAACCCTGGAAAGAAAGGGAGTCTAATCCACAGATCTTTTTCCGCTCCTTTTCTACACAATTAGTTTATGTTTGTTCTAAATTACAAAAGAGAACAGAATCAATTTTTTATTTTTGCAGGCCAATCGCTCTTTTGACTTTGGAATGGAATCCCTTTATCAATATACTGCTTCTTTTACACATTCAATCCATAATCAAGAATAATTAGGATTTCTAAAAAAAAAAAAAAGGTCGACTCGAAAATCCAACCTTTCCCCGCATCCGGCACTAATCTATTTTTAACGTCTAATTAGAGCGGGGAATTATTCCAATTAGGAAGTTAAGCTCGTTGCTTTTTATTTTACCAGAATTGGAGCCAGGCTCTATCCATTTATTCACTAGACCCAGAAAATCGTAATTTTTATTCGATTTTATTACGACATGCTATTTTTTCCATTCATTACCCTTGAGGATCAGTCGTGGTCTTATAGACTCTACCAAGAGTCTGGACGAATTTGTTGCTCCATCCAAATGTGTAAAAGATCATAGTCGCACTTAAAAGCCGAGTACTCTACCATTGAGTTAGCAACCCAGATAAAAAAGATCTTAGATACGATCGAAATCAAAAAATCAATGGAATTACACCGGGCGCTTCTGTCAAAACATTGAACTAGCAAGACATCAAAAGAAAGATTTTATCGACCATGAAAAACACTCAAATGGCAAAATGAACAGGTCTAGTTAAATTCCACTAAGATTAGAGCGACTCCAATCACGATGGCAAAATGCTGCTTCTTTTAGCGATTTTTAGTTTAAAGAAATAAAAATATTGTATGAAAATACATGCACATGCAAGAGAGACAGAGACACCCTTATCATTTGAGCGAAGTGTAGGCAGAAAAATCGAATATGGAGTGAGGATTAAAGAGACCCATCTATCTACAAATTCTATTTGTTCAATAGACCTTTGTCAATGGAAATAGAATGATAAGAAAACAAATTAGATATAAAAAGTAAATAAAATAGGGCTTATGTATTGGCACGACATAAATCCAAATAGGACTAAGAAAGAGGTAAATTGTGTCTAAATAATTAGAGAACGAGGAATACTGGTGATCTTCTCCTACTTTTTTATTTATTTAGTTCTTCAATTCACTCAAAATTCTTTCTTTTTCTTTAAATAATTCTGCCTTCCTTAAAATATCATAAACAGTTCTTGTCGGTTGAGCACCCTTTTCAAGGAAATAGAGAATAGCTGGAACATTTAAACAAGTTTGAGTTTTATCGGATCATAAAACCCACTTTTCGAAGATCTCTTCCTCTTCGAGATCGAAAAACAAATGCAACGAATCAATAGACAGCTTATTTGGATAGATGTAGATAAACAACGCCCCCCTAGAAACGTATAGGAGGTTTTCCTCATACGGCTCGAGAAAATGATTCGAATTTCTGTCTATAATAATAGAAATAAGACTATTACGTGCATTAATTTCCTTACAGAAAAAACAAATTTCATTTATACTCATGACTCAAGTTGGCTAATTTTGACTGACAGACTTCAAAGGCGAAATCCTTCGAAAATTTTTGAGTCGTCTCTAAACTCTTTTCGTTGTCTCATTTCGAACGAATTGACTTTTATTCCTTATTCTGATCCAATTCTGCTGTTGAGACAATTGAAAATTGTGTTTACTTGTTCTGGAATCCTTTATCTTTGATTTGTGAAATCCTTGGGTTTAGACATTACTTCGGGAATTCCTATTCTTTTTTCTTTCAAAAGAGTAGCAACATACCCTTTTTTCTTATTTCCTTCGATAAAGCATCTCCCTCTTCTATAGAAATCAAATAAGGAGGATTTATTCTGATATACTTTTAATTGAAAGAGTTTTCCTATCTTCCAAAATGGAGCTCGAGAGGATAGAATTGATTTTTATCAAGGAAAGGATCTAGGTTAGTGAAAACTAATAAATTAGCCAACTTTGTCAGTCTATCCTTAATATAGAAATCGAAAGGTTAAAATAAGAAAAGCCCCATTTTGGAAGATAGGGAAAACTCTTTCAATTAAAAGTATATCAGAATAAATCCTCCTTATTTGATTTCTCTAGAAGAGGGAGATGCTTTATCGAAGGAAATAAGAAAAAGGGTATGTTGCTACTCTTTTGAAAGAAAAGAATAGGAATTCTGAAGTAATGTCTAAACCCAAGGATTTCACAAATCAAAGATAAAGGATTCCAGAACAAGTAAACACAATTTTCAATTGTCTCAACAGCAGAATTGGATCAGAATAAGGAATAAAAGTCAATTCGTTCGAAATGAGACAACGAAAAGAGTTTAGAGACGACTCAAAATTTTCGAAGGATTTCGCCTTTGAAGTCTGTCAGTCAAAATTAGCCAACTTGAGTCATGAGTATAAATGAAATATGATTTTTCTGTAAGGAAATTAATGCACGTAATAGTCTTATTTCTATTATTATAGACAGAAATTCGAATCATTTTCTCGAGCCGTATGAGGAGAAAACCTCCTATACGTTTCTAGGGGGGGGGCGTTGTTTATCTACATCTATCCCAATAAGCTGTCTATCGAATCGTTGCAATTGATGTTCGATCTCGAAGAGAGGGAAGAGATCTTCGAAAAGTGGGTGTTTATGATCCGATAAAAAATAAAAATTGTTTAAATGTTCCAGCTATTCTCTCTTTCCTTGAAAAGGGTGCTCAACCGACAAGAACTGTTTATGATATTTTAAGGAAGGCAGAATTATTTAAAGAAAAGAAAGAATTTTGAGTGAATTGAAGAACTAAATAAATAAAAAAGTAGGAGAAGATCACCAGTATTCCTCGTTCTCTAATTATTTAGACACAATTTACCTCTTTCTTAGTCCTATTTGGATTTATGTCGTGCCAATCCAACATAAGCCCCTATTTTATTTACTTTTTATATCTAATTTGTTTTCTTATCATTCTATTTCCATTGACAAAGGTCTATTGAACAAATAGAATTTGTAGATAGATGGGTCTCTTTAATCCTCACTCCATATTCGATTTTTCTGCCTACACTTCGCTCAAATGATAAGGGTGTCTCTGTCTCTCTTGCATGTGCATGTATTTTCATACAATATTTTTATTTCTTTAAACTAAAAATCGCTAAAAGAAGCAGCATTTTGCCATCGTGATTTGAGTCGCTCTAATCTTAGTGGAATTTAACTAGACCTGTTCATTTTGCCATTTGAGTGTTTTTCATGGTCGATAAAATCTTTCTTTTGATGTCTTGCTAGTTCAATGTTTTGACAGAAGCGCCCGGTGTAATTCCATTGATTTTTGATTTCGATCGTAACTAAGATCTTTAATTATCTGGGTTGCTAACTCAATGGTAGAGTACTCGGCTTTTAAGTGCGACTATGATCTTTTACACATTTGGATGGAGCAACAAATTCGTCCAGACTCTTGGTAGAGTCTATAAGACCACGACTGATCCTCAAGGGTAATGAATGGAAAAAATAGCATGTCGTAATAAAATCGAATAAAATTACGATTTTCTGGGTCTAGTGAATAAATGGATAGAGCCTGGCTCCAATTCTGGTAAAATAAAAGCAACGAGCTTAACTTCCTAATTGGAATAATTCCGCTCTAATTAGACGTTAAAATAGATTAGTGCCGGATGCGGGGAAAGGTTGGATTTTCGAGTCGACCTTTTTTTTTAGAAATCCTAATTATTCTTGATTATGGATTGAATGTGTAAAAGAAGCAGTATATTGATAAAGGGATTCCATTCCAAAGTCAAAAGAGCGATTGGCCTGCAAAAATAAAAAATTGATTCTGTTCTCTTTTGTAATTTAGAACAAACATAAACTAATTGTGTAGAAAAGGAGCGGAAAAAGATCTGTGGATTAGACTCCCTTTCTTTCCAGGGTTTGTATTAAAAAATCCAACACCCTGTTCTGACCATATTGCACTATGTATCATCATTTGATAAACCGAGAAATGCTTCTTGTCTCTGATTCAAGTAGAAATACAAATGGAAAAATTCGAAGGGTATTCAGAAAACATAAATCTTGTCAACAATACTTTGTCTACCCACTTCTCTTTCAGGAGTATATTTATGCATTTGCCCACGATTATGGATTAAATGATTCCGAACCTGTGGAAATTATTAGTTGTAATAACAAGAAATTTAGTTCACTACTTGTGAAACGTTTAATTACTCGAATGTATCAGCAGAATTTTTGGATTAACTCGATTAATCATCCTAACCAAGATCGATTGTTGGATTACAAAATTGGTTTTTATTCTGAGTTTTATTCTCAGATTCTACCTGAGGGTTTTCGATCGTTGTAGAAATCCCATTCTCGCTAAGAGAATTATCTTGTCCGAAAGAAAAAGAAATACCAAAGTTTCAGAATTTACGCTCTATTCATTCAATATTTCCCTTTTTAGAAGACAAATTTTTGCATTTGGATTCTATTTCACATATAGAAATACCCTATCCTATTCATTTGGAAATCTTGGTGCAACTTCTTCAATACGGTATACAAGACGTTCCGTCTTTGCATTTATTATGATTCTTTCTCAACTACTATTCAAATTGGAATAGTTTTATTACTTCAATGAAATCTATTTTTCTTTTTAAAAAAGAAAATAAAAGACTATTTCGATTCTTATATAATTCTTATGTATCAGAATATGAATTTTTATTGGTGTTTCTTCGTAAACAATCTTCTTGCTTACCATTATCATCTTCTGGAACTTTTCTGGAACGAATCATCTTTTCTAGGAAGATGGAACATATTGGGATAATGTACCCTAGTTTTTTTCGGAAAACTATATGGTTCGTTATGGATCCTCTTATGCATTATGTTCGATATCAAGGAAAGGCAATTCTTGCATCAAAAGGAACTCATTTTTTGAACAAGAAATGGAAATGGTACCTTATCAATTTGTGGCAATATTTATTCTCTTTTTGGACTCATGCCAGAAGGGTACATCTAAAGAATTTATCATACTCTTGCTTCGATTTTCTGGTTTACCTTTCAGGTGTACCAAAAAGTAGTTTGTTAGTAAGGAATCATATGCTTGATAATTTATTTCTAATAGATACTCGAATGAAATAATTAGATACCATAGTTCCCGCTACTGCCCTCATAGGATACTTATCAAAAGCTCAATTTTGTACTGGATCGGGACATCCTATTAGTAAACCCATTTGGACAGATTTATCAGATTGGGATATTCTTGATCGATTTGGTCGCATATGTAGAAATCTTTTCATTATCATAGTGGATCTTCGAAAAACAGACTTTATATCGACTAAAGTATATACTTCGACTTTCATGCGCTAGAACTTTAGATCGTAAACATAAAAGCACGGTACGAACTTTTATGCAACGGTTAGGTTCGGCATTTTTAGAAGAATTTTTTACCGAACAAGAGTTAGTTTTTGCTTTGATGTTCACCAAAACAAGCCTTTTTTCTTTCCGTGGATCGCACAGTGAGCGTATTTGGTATTTTGATATTATACGTATCAACGACCTGGTGAAGCCTCTTAATTAATTATTAGACAAAACTAATAAACAGAAAAGAAAGGCTAGATAAATGATCAAGAATAATTTACATTCTGAAATGTTCCTTTTATTATAATAAAGAGTAGGCGAATCAACTTACTAATTTACGAATACTAAAAAATTAGTAGAACTTCCTCTTTGGGATAGAAATAGACTATTTCTACATAGGGAAAGTCGTGCAATGAAAATGCAAGCACGATTTGGTGAGAGAATTTTCTATTGTAACAAAGAAGAATTATCTACTCCATCCGACTAGTTCCGGGTTCGAGTCCCGGGCAACCCATATGGAAAATAAAAAAGACTAATCTTAGTTTTTAACTTGGACTAACTTCATTTACAAAATTTTTGGTTTGGTTAATTTAGCTATATGGATAGCCAATCTTTGGGCTGATTTGGTTGACATTGGTATATAGTCTATGTTATACTGTTAAATAACAAGCCTTCTATTATCTATATTATTTCTAGTTAATACGTGTGCTTGGGAGTCCTTGCAATTTGAATAAACCAAGATCTTACCATGACTGCAATTTTAGAGAGACGCGAAAGTACAAGCCTGTGGGGTCGCTTCTGCAACTGGATAACTAGCACTGAAAATCGTCTTTACATCGGATGGTTCGGTGTTTTGATGATCCCTACTTTATTGACCGCAACTTCTGTATTTATTATCGCCTTCATCGCTGCCCCTCCAGTAGATATTGATGGTATTCGTGAGCCTGTTTCTGGTTCTTTACTTTATGGAAACAATATTATCTCTGGTGCTATTATTCCTACTTCGGCAGCGATCGGATTGCACTTTTACCCAATTTGGGAAGCTGCATCTGTTGATGAGTGGTTATACAATGGTGGTCCTTATGAGCTAATTGTTCTACACTTCTTACTTGGTGTAGCTTGTTATATGGGTCGTGAGTGGGAACTTAGTTTCCGTTTGGGTATGCGTCCTTGGATTGCTGTTGCATACTCAGCTCCTGTTGCAGCTGCTACTGCTGTTTTCTTGATTTACCCTATTGGTCAAGGAAGCTTCTCTGATGGTATGCCTTTAGGAATCTCTGGTACTTTCAACTTTATGATTGTATTCCAGGCAGAGCACAACATCCTTATGCATCCATTCCACATGTTAGGTGTAGCTGGTGTATTCGGCGGTTCTTTATTCAGTGCTATGCATGGTTCCTTGGTAACCTCTAGTTTGATCAGGGAAACTACTGAAAATGAATCTGCTAATGAGGGTTACAAATTTGGTCAAGAGGAAGAGACTTATAATATTGTGGCTGCTCATGGTTATTTCGGCCGATTAATCTTCCAATATGCTAGTTTCAACAACTCTCGTTCTTTACACTTCTTCTTGGCTGCTTGGCCTGTAGTAGGGATCTGGTTCACTGCTTTAGGTATTAGTACTATGGCTTTCAACCTAAATGGTTTCAATTTCAACCAATCTGTAGTTGATAGTCAAGGTCGCGTTATTAATACTTGGCTGATATCATCAACCGCGCTAATCTTGGTATGGAAGTAATGCACGAACGTAATGCTCACAACTTCCTCTAGACCTAGCTGCTCTTGAAGTTCCAACTCTTAATGTATAAGGTTTTTAACAAAACATATAGGAATTTTTGAAGAAAGAAAAGCTAGAAATACCCAATATCTTGTTCGAACAAGATATTGGGTATTTCTTTGTTTATTCAGAATGGAAAGATTCTGAATTCAGTTAACGACGAGATTTAGTATCCTTTCTTGCATTTTCATAACTCGTGAAATGCCGAGTAGGCACGAATTCCCCCAATTTGCGACCTACCATAGGATTTGTTATGTAAATAGGTATATGTTCCTTTCCATTATGAATCGCGATTGTATGGCCAACCATTGTGGGTAGAATGCTAGATGCCCGAGACCACGTTACTATTGTTTCTTTCTCCTCCTTCATATTTACCTTTTCTATTTTTGCCAATAAATGATGAGCTACAAAAGGATTCGTTTTTTTTCGTGTCACAGCTGATTACTCCTTTTTTTCCTTTTTAAAGAGTGGCATTCTATGTCCAATATCTCGATCGAAGTATAGAGGTCAGAATAAATAGACTAATGATGAATGGAAAAAAGAGAAAAATCCTTTAGCTGGATAAGGGGCTGATGTAGCCAAGTGGATCAAGGCAGTGGATTGTGAATCCACCATGCGCGGGTTCAATTCCCGTCGTTCGCCCATCGCATTATTGCAAATTCCAAAAATGCAATTTTCCATATTTCTAGTTACGTATTTACTTACGTCGACGAAGAATAAAACTATCGCTATATTTTTTCCTTTTCCTAGTTCTTCTCCCAAGCGCAGGGTAACCCCAAGGGGTTGTGGGTTTTTTTCTACCAATGGGGGCTTTCCCTTCACCGCCCCCATGGGGGTGGTCCACAGGGTTCATAACTACCCCTCTTACTACGGGTCGTTTGCCTAGCCAACACTTAGATCCGGCTCTACCCAAACTTTTTTGGTTCACCCCAACATTACCCACTTGTCCGACTGTTGCTAAGCAGTTTTGGGATACTAAACGGACCTCCCCAGATGGTAATCTTAAAGTGGCAGATTTACCCTCTTTTGCAATCAGTTTCGCTACAGCACCTGCTGCTCTAGCTAATTGCCCACCCCTTCCACGTGTGATTTCTATGTTATGCATGGCCGTGCCTAAGGGCATATCGGTTGAAGTAGATTCTTCTTTTCTCTCAAAAAACCCCTTCCCAAACTGTACAAGCTTCTTCCAAAGCATACGGCTTTCTAGATGTATATGACGATCTCTAGACAGATGGATCTTATATGAATCATATGATGAAGTACCACATGAGTGGGTATATAGGAAAGGAATCCAAATCCGCCGAATCGCTCATGTTATGATCTTCTACATCCTAGGTCTCCACGTTCCGTCATCTGGCTTATGTTCTTCATGTAGCATTCAGATCGAATGACTCTATGAAATTACGTCGATACTTCCACATATTATGGGTAACGTAGGAGACATCCCTATTTTCCCCCGGGGGTCTTAATTACCACTGCTTAGCTTTCAATTTGCCTCTGACCATCAAATTAAATGTGAATAACCCGTCCTCCTCTCTTTTAAACAAGGGGCGCTTCCGGTTCTGTGCGTGCTTCAAACAATTTTGTTTTCTCCATATTACCATATCTCTAGAGTCAATAATTTTCTATGAGGAACTACTGAACTCAATCACTTGCTGCCGTTACTCAACAGTTTTCTGTTGAGGTCTATCCCGTAGAGGTAGTCAAATTGGATCAGTGATCAATTTCTAGGTTTCGTCGTAAACCTAATTGGTTACTTCCAATTACGTAAATCAATAGTTCAAACCGCACTCAAAGGTAGGGCATTTCCCATTGATATAGGAACTTTTGTACCAGAAACAATAGTATCTCCAATTATAGCCCCTCTGGGATGTAAAATATATCTCTTCTCACCATCCCCATAGTGTATGAGACAAATGTATGCATTTCTATTAGGGTCGTATTCTATGGTTACGATTCTACCCGATATGTCTTTTTGATTCCGTCTAAAATCGATTTTACGGTATAGGCGCTTATGACATCCCCCTATGCCTTGCGGTAATGATTCCTCTGGAATTACGACCTTTACCACAACGGTGCCGTCCATGGATCAAATTATTTCGTGGATTGGATTTCACTTGCCTGTCTATGGTTCCCTTGCGTGTGCTAGGGATAGGTGTTTTGTATAAATGTTTCGCCGTATTATTAAGTATTCTCCTTTAGTTTTTTTCTCTATCTAGAAGTGGAATAGAATAACCCGGTTGAAGGGTAATGATCATACGTCTGTAATGCATTGTATGTCCCAGAATAGGTCCTATTCTTCTACCCTTTCCAGGTAGTCGATGGCTATTCACAGCTACTACCTTAACACCAAAGAAGAGTTCGACCCAATGCTTGATTTCTGTCTTAGTGAATCCCGATTCGACATTAAAAGTATATTGATTCTTTCCCAATAAACGAAGACTTTTTTCTGTAAATACTGCGTATTTGATTCCATCCATAAATCGACTTTCCATCCTATGCTCTGAGTTCCAGTATCGATAAGAATTCGAGTTCTTATTGTTCTTATGTTATGGTATGAATATACCATACCAATTCGTTATGTATGGATGATGGATGAGATTCCATGGATAGAGAGCCAGTTCCAATAGACTTATGGAACGTTCCCGTTCGCGTGCATCCAGCAGGAATTGAACCCGCAAATTTACCAATTATGAGTTGGGCGCTTTAACCATTCAGCCATGGATGCTTAACAGGGATCATCGTACATCGTAAATAACCAATTTTCATATAGAAAGACATATCATAGTAAAATGAAATCGAAAATATTCGGAGATGACTATGAAAACACCTTTCTGGATCCTCGAATTGAAAGAGAGATTGAGAGGGATCAAGAATCCTAATTCTCGCTATTTGGAATGGATCCAATTCTATTGAGTCTGACTCATAGTGATCATTTCTCTTTAGCAAAGAATGACCTTGGTTATCAAAGGATTGAACAACCGGGATCCATTTACTTATGATACCTAGTTGGCATTGATAACAAGGATCTAATGAATTATGAGTTTAATAGATCCCCTTTAGCAGAAAGACGTATATTCCTTGCTCATTATCAGACAATCACTTATTTTATTCCCAAACCTCGTGTGGGACTAATCGTTTTCATTTACCATCTCATGGAAAACCCTTTTGGTTCCGCTTAGCCCTATCGGGTATTTTAATGCTAGGTTCTATAGGAACTGGACGATCCTATTTGGTCAAATACCTAACGAAAAATTATGATTTTCCTTTCATTAAGGTACGAGGGCTTCTTATTCCACAAGAACGAAAGCACCTTTTCATTCTTTCATATACTAGGGGTGTTACTTGAAGACAATGTTCAATACTAAAGGATTCGGGTCCATAACCACGAGGTCCAGTTCAATAGATCTTGTAGCACTTAGCAACGAGGCCCTATCCATTAGTATTCCACATAAGAAATCCATTATAGAAAAAAATACAATTAGATTAGCTCTTCATAGACAAACTTGGGGTTTGCGAGCCAAGGTAAGATCGGCTCGGGATCCTGGGACCTTTTTCTATCAGATAGGAGGGGCTC
>CM042691.1:91321857-91336857 GCA_023614405.1 Avena insularis
AAGGAGGTAGAAAAATTTTGGGATTTATGGTTAAAGAAGAAAAAGAAGAAAACAGAGGTTCTGTTGAATTTCAAGTATTTAGTTTCACCAATAAGATACGGAGACTTGCTTCACATTTGGAATTACACAAAAAAGATTTTTCATCCGAAAGAGGTCTACGAATACTTTTGGGAAAACGTCGACGTTTGCTAGCTTATTTGGCAAAGAAAAATAGAGTACGTTATAAGAAATTAATCAGTCAGTTGAATATTCGGGAGCAGTAATTTAATCGTTCGAATTTTTTTCTTTTTTTATTAGTAGTCTTATAGTAGTCTTAGATTTTGCATTTTGATGAGCCTCGTTTTGAGGAATTCATGGAATAATCCATTTTCATGGAATAATGAATTAAGGAAGAAAGGATATGAGTCTACCGCTTACAAGAAAAGATCTCATGATAGTCAATATGGGCCCTCAACACCCATCAATGCATGGTGTTCTTCGACTGATCGTTACTCTTGATGGTGAAGATGTTATTGATTGTGAACCCATATTAGGCTATTTACACAGAGGAATGGAAAAAATCGCGGAAAACCGAACTATTATACAATACTTACCTTATGTAACACGATGGGATTATTTAGCTACTATGTTTACAGAAGCAATAACGGTAAATGCACCAGAATTCTTGGAGAATATTCAAATACCGCAAAGAGCCAGCTATATTAGGGTAATTATGTTAGAGCTGAGCCGTATAGCTTCTCACTTGTTATGGCTTGGGCCTTTATGGCGGATCTCGGCGCACAGACCCTTTTTTCTATATTTTTAGAGAGAGAATTAATATACGATCTATTTGAAGCTGCTACAGGTATGCGAATGATGCACAATTACTTTCGCATCGGAGGAGTAGCCGCGGATCTACCTTATGGATGGATCGATAAATGTTTGGATTTCTGTGATTATTTTTTACGCGGAGTTGTTGAATATCAACAACTTATTACACAGAATCCCATTTTTTTAGAGCGAGTTGAGGGAGTAGGTTTTATTAGGGGAGAAGAAGCAGTAAATTGGGGCTTATCGGGACCTATGTTACGAGCTTCTGGAATACAATGGGATCTTCGTAAAGTGGATCCTTATGAGTCTTACAACCAATTTGATTGGAAAGTCCAGTGGCAAAAAGAAGGGGATTCATTAGCTCGTTATTTAGTACGAGTCAGTGAAATGAGGGAATCTATTAAAATAATTCAACAAGCAGTAGAAAAAATTCCTGGAGGCCCTTATGAGAATTTAGAAGTCCGACGCTTTAAGAAAGCAAAGAATTCCGAATGGAATGATTTTGAATATAGATTTCTTGGTAAAAAACCTTCACCCAATTTTGAATTGTCAAAGCAAGAACTTTATGTAAGAGTGGAAGCCCCAAAAGGTGAATTAGGAATTTATCTAGTAGGAGATGATAGCCTTTTCCCCTGGAGATGGAAAATTCGTCCACCCGGTTTTATTAATTTGCAAATTCTTCCTCAACTAGTTAAAAAAATGAAATTGGCTGATATCATGACGATATTAGGTAGTATAGATATCATTATGGGAGAAGTTGATCGTTGAAATGATAATAGATAGGGTAGAGGTAGAAACTATAAATTCTTTTTCGAAATCGGAATTATTAAAAGAAGTCTATGGACTCATATCGATTCTACCCATTTTGACCCTCCTTTTGGGAATCACAATAGAGGTACTCGTAATTGTGTGGTTAGAAAGAGAAATATCCGCGTCGATACAACAACGTATTGGTCCTGAATATGCGGGCCCCCTGGGACTGCTTCAAGCTATAGCAGATGGGACTAAGCTACTTTTAAAAGAGGATATACTACCATCCCGAGGGGATATTCCTTTATTTAGCATTGGACCCTCTATAGCAGTCATATCCATTTTATTAAGTTTTTTAGTTATCCCTTTGGGATATCATTTTGTTTTAGCTGATCTTAGTATTGGTGTTTTTTTATGGATTGCCATTTCAAGTATTGCCCCTATCGGTCTTCTTATGGCAGGATATAGCTCAAATAATAAATATTCTTTTTCAGGCGGTCTACGAGCTGCTGCTCAATCCATTAGTTATGAAATACCATTAACTTTTTGTGTGCTAGCAATATCTCTACGTGTGATTCGTTAAAATAGGGTCTTTTTCCTATAAAATCCATTAACTATTTATCTTCCTTTTATTATTCCGTATTCGGGTTGGTAAGTTAAACTAGATAGCTATATGAGTGAAACAAAACACCTTATAAATTTGTAGTAAAAAGAAAAATCTCATTTCCTACGTACAAGAAAAAAGTTGAAGTAAACATAAGCAGTGTAAACTCTTTATCCCAAGATTGATATTTTTTAATTAGTCATCCTATCTTGAAGCGGGCAAGAATAAAGGATTCGCGATATGGAATTCCATTACTAGAATATTCCTAGTTATTACTATAACTTATAATCATAAGAAGAATCCATCAAAAGTTAGTGAAGGGTTAGGAACACTAAAGTACATAAAGGATTAAGAATGGGGAATCTAAGATATTAGAGATTTTGCCCCATAATAAGGAATCATAATAAGGACTTGAAATTAGTGGAAATTATCAAGTAGTACTTTCTTCGTATTCCGATCCAGAGTATGTTCCCATTCACTTGTTAAGGAAATGGCTATAAAGAACGAATTAACCCTTTACCCCTTTTTTTTTCTTTTTAATTTTAAATACCCCCTACCTAGGGAAAGAAGAGTAGGACAAAAGATGTGGAGTGCAATACAAAAAAATTGGAATTATTTCCTTCCTCTATTCATAGAGAATTCCTTATGAACTAATACCCAAATCTTTTCATTTATTAATTTAATTCCTATAACAAGTATTTTATTCCAAGATTAAGTTATTACTGAAGAAAGAAATAAATTTATTATATTATAAAGGATGAGATCAATTCAGAAGCTCTTTTTCTTATTCTAGCAGACAGAATTACTTTGGTCTAATTTAGGACTTTGCCATCTATTTTATTTTACCTAATTCTATCTGCGCCCCGGGGGCTAATAACGAAACAGTCCTCTTTTTTCTGATCATAGAGAAGCCGTATGAAGCTAAGGTTTCACGTACGGTTTTGGAATAGCGGTGGGAACTGTGATGTTATCATCGACTATGATTATCTAACAGTTCAAGTACAGTTGATATAGTTGAAGCACAGTCAAAGTATGGTTTTTTTGGATGGAATATTTGGCGCCAGCCTATAGGTTTTCTAGTTTTTCTAATTTCTTCGTTGGCAGAATGTGAAAGATTACCTTTTGATTTACCAGAAGCAGAGGAAGAATTAGTAGCAGGTTATCAAACCGAATATTCCGGTATAAAATATGGTTTATTTTATCTTGTTTCTTACCTCAATTTATTAGTTTCAAATTTATTTGTAACAGTTCTCTACTTAGGTGGGTGGAATTTATCTATTCACTATTTATCCTTTTTTTTTTTTTTCCAAATGAATTACACATTTGGATTTTTGTAAATAACAATAGGTATCTTTATTACATTAACTAAAGCTTATTTATTTCTCTTCATTTCTATCACAATAAGATGGACTTTACCCAGGATGAGAATGGATCAGTTATTAAATCTTGGATGGAAATTTCTTTTACCTATTTCTCTGGGCAATCTCTTATTAACAACCTCTTCCCAACTTGTTTCACTATAAATAAGATAATACAATAACAGTAAGAATATTTTCAACACAAAGGTTCTCTCAAACAAGAGAAAGAAACATATCTTTTTCATAGATATTTAGAATGAATATGTTCCTATGGTAACTGGGTTCATGAGTTATGGTCAACAAACAATACGTGCTACACGGTACATTGGTCAAAGTTTCATAACTACCTTATCCCACACAAATCGTTTACCTATAACGATTCACTACCCTTACGAAAAATCAATTACACCGGAGCGTTTTCGGGGCCGAATCCACTTTGAATTTGATAAATGTATTGCTTGTGAAGTATGTGTTCGCGTATGTCCGATAGATCTACCCCTTGTGGATTGGAGATTTGAAAAGGATATTAAAAAGAAGCAATTGCTTAATTATAGTATTGATTTCGGAGTTTGTATATTTTGTGGCAATTGTGTTGAGTACTGTCCGACAAGCTGTTTATCAATGACTGAAGAGTATGAACTTTCTACTTATGATCGTCATGAATTGAATTACAATCAAATTGCTTTAAGTCGGTTACCGATCTCCATAATGGAAGATTACACAATTCAAACAATTAGAAATTCTACTAAAAGTAAAATAGAGGAAGATAAATCTTCGAATTCAAGAACGATTACTGATTACTAAATTCGTATTTTTTTCTTTTCTTTTTGTTATAAAAAAAGAATAATCCTTTACTAACTATAAAGAAAAACGAATAACTACATGCTTATTCGGAATTTTTGATTATTTTAAATCAGACTAGATTTTCGTGATATAATTTCTAACTATACAGCTTATACCCCCAAAAAATATCCTAATCCCTTTTGCCTTTCTTGAACTTTTAGTTTTAGTCAGTTCATGAAAAATTTTATACTATTAATTTCTTTTTATCCATAATGGATTTACCTGGACCAATACATGAGATTCTTATGCTATTTGTGGGATTTGTTCTTCTACTAGGGGGTCTAGGAGTAGTATTACTTAACAACCCCATTTATTCTGCCTTTTCGCTGGGATTAGTTCTTGTTTGTATATCCTTATTCTATTTTTTATTAAATTCCTACTTTGTAGCTGTGGCACAACTTCTTATTTATGTGGGAGCCATAAATGTCTTGATCATATTCGCCGTAATGTTCGTAAATGGCTCAGAATGGTCTAAAGATAAGAATTATTGGACTATTGGAGATGGGTTCACTTCACTAGTTTGTATAACTATTGTTTTTTCACTAATGACTACTATCCCAGATACGTCATGGTATGGAATTCTTTTGACTACAAGATCAAACCAAATAGTAGAACAGGGTCTCATAAATAATGTTCAACAAATTGGGATTCATTTAGCAACCGATTTTTATCTTCCGTTTGAACTCATTTCCATAATTCTTCTAGTTTCTTTAATAGGTGCAATTACTATGGCTCGGCAATAAGAAAATTTGGAAATAGTAAAATTCTAAGAATTGGAAATCTAAAATAAATTACTAAAGAATCAAATTTTTGATTTAGTAAAACCGATCTACTGACAACAAATACCTTCTTTATTTTCTAATAAGTTGTGTAATTGTTCTATTGTAATTAATTGAATCGGTTCAATTCTTGTCCTCATATTGAAATGAATCGAGATTTATAAGGAGTTAATTAATGATGTTTGAGCATGTACTTTTTTTGAGTGTCTATTTATTTTCGATTGGTATCTATGGATTGATCACAAGCCGAAACATGGTTAGAGCTCTAATATGTCTTGAACTTATACTGAATTCAATTAATCTAAATCTCGTAACATTTTCTGATCTATTTGACAGTCGCCAATTAAAAGGAGACATTTTTGCAATTTTTGTGATAGACCTTGCGGCTGCTGAGGCCGCTATTGGACTATCCATTCTTTCTTCCATCCATCGTAATAGGAAATCAACTCGTGTCAATCAATCTAATTTATTGAATAATTAGATATACAATCCTATAAACAAAGGCGCATATATAATAATATTGAATATTAAGATGAATGGAAATCAATACTATTTTCTTAGTATTATTTGAGAATATACATTTTTTTTTAATAGGTTATTGCATAGTATTCTTTTTCACTTAAATGAATTTTTGTATTACATTGATATTGCAATTTTAATATGGCAATAATTGATCGTGAAAAGACGCTAGCCAATTTATTGGCTAATTCGTATTTGTCTCTACAATTCAGATCCTTCTGATTATTGAAGTCAAAATTCAAGTCTCTTGTCTTTTTTCACTCTTTCTATCAAACGGATTAAAAAAAATATATATATTTTTTTTGAGGTTTGGATAAACCATTGCTTCGTCTGGTGTCTACAATACATATGACTCATGATAGTACTAATTTCATTTTTACCAGATCGAAAAATTTTATGTTGAAAAGAAAAATTTATAGATCCAATGTCACATTCCGTAAAAATTTACGATACATGTATAGGATGCACTCAATGTGTACGAGCTTGTCCAACAGATGTATTAGAAATGATACCTTGGGATGGATGTAAAGCTGCCAAATTGCTTCCGCGCCGAGAACTGAAGATTGTGTGGGTTGTAAAAGATGCGAATCCGCCTGCCCGACAGATTTTTTAAGTGTCCGTGTTTATTTAGGACCTGAAACAACCCGTAGTATGGCTCTATCTTATTGATACGTTACAAAAAACTTCATTCGAATCGTCTGATTCCTCTTTACCGAAGAAGCCTGTGCTTGAAATAATCGAGCACGGGCTTTTCTGGTCAAAACGTATCTTGTCTTTATCACTTTATCATGAGTTATTTTCCTTGGTTAACAATACTTGTTGTTTTGCAGATATTTGCAGGTTTATTAATTTTCTTTTTACCCCATAGGGGAAACAAAATCATTAGGTGGTATACTATATCCATTTGTTTAATAGAATTCATACTAATGACTTATGCATTCTGTTATCATTTCCAACTGGAGGATCCCTTAATCCAACTAAAGGAGGATTATAAATGGATAGATATCCTCGATTTTCACTGGAGATTGGGAATCGATGGACTTTCAGTAGGATCTATTTTATTGACAGGATTTATAACTACTTTAGCTACTTTAGCAGCTTGGCCAGTTACCCGGAATTCTAGATTATTCTATTTCCTGATGCTCGCAATGTATAGTGGTCAAATAGGATTATTTTCTTCGCGAGATCTTTTACTTTTTTTTATCATGTGGGAGTTAGAATTAATTCCTGTTTACTTACTTTTATCCATGTGGGGGGGAAAGAGGCGTTTATATTCAGCTACAAAATTTATTTTGTATACTGCAGGCGGTTCCATTTTTTTCTTAATCGGAGTTCTGGGTATGGGCTTATATGGTTCCAATGAACCAGGATTAGATTTGGAAAGATTAATTAATCAATCATACCCAGCAACCTTGGAAATACTTTTATATTTTGGCTTCCTTATTGCTTATGCTGTCAAATTGCAGATTATACCCCTACATACGTGGTTACCAGATACCCATGGGGAAGCTCATTATAGTACATGTATGCTTTTAGCGGGAATCTTATTAAAGATGGGAGCATATGGATTGATTCGTATCAACATGGAATTATTACCTCATGCTCATTATCTATTTTCGCCCTGGTTGGTAATAATAGGAGCTATCCAGATAATCTATGCAGCTTCAACTTCTCTTGGTCAACGAAATTTCAAAAAAAGAATAGCCTATTCCTCCGTATCTCATATGGGTTTCATAATTATAGGAATTGGTTCCATAACCAACATTGGACTCAATGGAGCTATTTTACAAATATTATCCCATGGATTTATTGGTGCTACACTTTTTTTCTTGGCAGGAACGGCTTCTGATAGAATGCGTCTTGTTTATCTCGAAGAACTTGGGGGAATATCTATCCCAATGCCGAAAATTTTTACTATGTTTAGTAGCTTTTCAATGGCTTCTCTTGCCTTACCAGGAATGAGTGGTTTTGTCGCAGAATTAGTAGTCTTTTTGACTTATTACTAGTCCAAAATTTCTGTTAATGCCAAAAATGCTAATTACTTTTGTAATGGCAATCGGAATGATATTAACCCCTATTTATTTATTATCTATGTTACGCCAGATGTTCTATGGATACAAGCTATTTAATGTTCCAAACGCAAATTTTGTGGATTCTGGACCACGGGAACTCTTTATTATAATCAGTATCTATTTACCAGAAATAGGTATTGCAATTTATAAAGATATAGTTCTCTCCCAATCCCATTACAGGGTAGAGGCACTCTTATCCAAATATTATCCTAAATATGATTTTTTAATTAGACCGCTATATTACTACTAATGCAGAAAAAGTAAAAGTCTAATTAGATCTTTTTTGTTTTATTTGAGAACCCTTTGAACGCCCTCTCAAAGGGTTCTCAAATAAAACAAAAAAGTAAAAACGTGCATTTCATGAAGGTTTCAGTTTATGTAATCATTTAGGTGTTAATGTAAACGAACCATAACTATGCAAACCTATTCCTAATAGATTGATACCAAAATAGCAGATCCAAATTATAAGAAATCCTATCGAAGCTACAAGTGCCGAATTCGTACCCTTCCAATTTGGATTTGTTCTACTATGTAAATAAATTGCAAATATGGTCCAAGTAATAAATGCCCAAGTTTCCTTAGGATCCCAATTCCAATAGGATCCCCACGCCTCATTAGCCCATACTGCTCCACAAAGAATACCTATGGTTAAAAGGGTAAATCCTAGACTAATGACACGATAACTCCAAGAATCCAAACGCTCCGTTAATTGATATTTGTAATAATTTGGAAATGAAGGAACAGAGGTGCTTTTTAAAGCACTTCTTTTTGCATTAAAATCACTAAAGAAAAATGTTTTAAATAAAACATTTTTTTTCTTTTTAGAAAAGAAATGGAAATTCTTTCGAAATCTAATGATTAGAATAGCGGCAGATAATAAGGATCCGCACAAAAGAGTTGCATAGCTTAGTAACATCATACTGACATGCATCATTAACCACTGAGATTGTAGAGCAGGTACTAGTATTGTGGATTGATGCATTTCAGTTAAAAGACCCGATGTGGCAAAGCCTTGCGTTAAAATAGTACTTGGCGTAGTTATTGTGCTTAAATCATTTTTAGAGTTCTGTATCTTAGGAATGGTATGAAGAATATACAGAGCCCATGAAAGGAAGATCAATGACTCATATAAATTACTTAATGGAAAATGTCCCGAAGAAGCCCAACGAGAAACTAGGAATCCTGTTATAGAGAAAAAAGTAACTATCATTCCTTTTTCTGACGAATCACGTAATCCCCCAAGTTCACGAACTAATAAGGTTATCAAATGAATCGTAATCACAATAGAAATGGTTGAGAAAGAGATATGAGTTAGTATATGTTCTAAAGTTGCAAATAGCATAAGGGGAAGGTCCCATTACAAAATTGTAAATTTCGAATTGAATCCATTTTCTAATCTATTGTATTCTTTTTCGAGAATGCCGCCAATAGGATTCGAACCGAGATGCTTGAGCACTGCTTCCTAAGAGCAGCGTGTCTACCAATTTCACCATGGCGGCTAACTTCAAATAATAGGTAACTTAAAAGAATAATAGCTATTATCTCGCGAATCGTCGAGATTGGGAAAGTCTATAAAATTTAGGAACATTAGAGTCTTCATTAAAATAGACTTCGTTTGGTAGTATCATTGCAATTTTTTTTACAATAAACTCTTGCTGTGCCTAATAGAATAGAAAGACTGCTTGAAAGAGTTGGAACTCCTTTTTTTCTAATTAGTTTCTCCCTTAAATTTTGAGAATTCTTTCAATAAAAGGAAAAATTTATAGAATCAAACTTTATGCTCCTATTAATATTAATAGGATTTACTTTACTAACATTAAACCAACGATTTTGGAGAAAATGGAAGCCATAAGTACTATTGCAAGAATATTTGATTTTTCATAATAGAATTCTCTTATTTTTTTAAGTTAATTCTAGTATGAAAAATTATTGGATCATTGATATGGAAATAATACTTAGCACACAGTATACCAAAACTTTTATTCTATATATCAGAGGAGTTTGTTCTAACAATATTGTACTGAGTAATTCAACACATAAAAGTACATTAATTAATTAATCGAAATTATTCATATTTAAGTAATTTAAATAATTTTTTGATAGGTCAATTCAGATTATTCCAAAACCGTATTACTTATTATTTGTTTGTTGTTGTTGCCCCAAAAAACCCTTTGGTTTTGGATGTTCATTCCCGCTGGAAAATGATCTTGATTTTGCTAAAGAGTAAGAGTGTACTATGGAAAAATAAGTTTTTTTCTTCCAAATATTTTTACGAATACGCTTTTTTGACAATGAAATACGTTTTTTTGGAACAGCCATTCAAAAAGGAAATTATTTTTTTCTAGTTGTATGTGAAAGACATCTATTGTGGCAAATCAATCCTTCTTTCCTCTTTTTCTTAGTATTTATACTTAGATACTGAAAGATACTGACATTCTGAATTTTTTTCCGTATATATTTTATACTTTGTTTTAATAATATAGAATATATGGAAAGGTTTCCCCTTTAAATCTATTTATAGATATTTATATATCAAGTATACTCCATATATAGATATACGGTATGGAAGCCTATCCCCTATATAAGATGGGTGGATAAAAGAAGGGGGAATCCAAATAGTTAATTAAGTTCAGAATGGTATTCCATTATGGAATACCCATCAAAACAAAAAATACGGAGTCTCTTAAACAAGACATTCTTAAACTTAGGTAATTATAGTCATTAGGATTTGAGTTCTATATGAAGTAAGAACTCTTTTATAATTTTTTATAAACATGGGTTTTCTTTTCATTGGAATTCAATCAATCAGTTACGAAACAAGAGAGCTGCTTCATCTTTGTTTTAAAGAAATCTAAAAATGAATAGAAAGTAAAAGGATTCAACCTTTTTTTTATTTTACTAAATATCCTTATTTAGGTAATAATTAGGTAACGAAGTTTTTTGATTAACTTTTTGAATTTAACCAATTAAACCCATTTTGAATTTTAGATTATCTCAATGAAATAAATTTTTGAAAAAAATTAAGAATTCCAGTATTTTTTCTTATTCTTTTTATTTATTCCTTCAGAAAGAGATAAGAATTGATTTGGTGAATCGGAAACCCTTTTATTTTATAGAAAAATTCAAGTAAAAATTTCAAGTAAAAATTGCAACTTCTTTTCTTATGGAACATATATATCAATATGCATGGGTAATCCCTCTTCTCCCACTTCCAGTTATTATGTCAATGGGATTTGGCCTTTTTTTTATTCCGACAGCAACAAAAAATCTTCGTCGCATATGGGCTTTTCCTAGTGTTTTACTCTTAAGTATAGCTATGGTATTCTCAGTTCAACTGTCTATTCAACAAATAAATGGAAGTTCTATCTATCAATATCTATGGTCTTGGACCGTCAATAATGATTTTTCTTTAGAATTTGGATACTTGATTGACCCGCTTACTTCTATTATGTTAATACTAATTACTACTGTAGGAATCCTGGTTCTTATTTATAGTGACGGTTATATGTCTCACGATGAAGGGTATTTGAGATTTTTTGTTTATATAAGTTTTTTCAATACTTCCATGCTAGGATTGGTTACTAGCTCCAATTTGATACAAATTTATTTTTTTTGGGAACTCGTAGGAATGTGTTCCTATTTATTGATAGGTTTTTGGTTTACACGACCAATCGCAGCGAGTGCTTGTCAAAAAGCTTTTGTAACTAATCGTGTAGGGGATTTTGGTCTATTATTAGGAATTTTAGGTTTTTTTTGGATAACAGGTAGTTTAGAGTTTAGGGATTTGTTCAAAATAGCTAATAACTGGATTCCTAATAATGGAATTAATTCTTTACTTACTACTTTGTGTGCTTTTTTATTATTCCTTGGTGCAGTTGCGAAATCCGCACAATTCCCTCTTCACGTATGGTTACCCGATGCTATGGAAGGACCCACTCCCATTTCAGCTCTTATACACGCAGCAACTATGGTTGCTGCGGGTATTTTTCTTCTAGCTCGACTTCTTCCTCTTTTCATATCTCTACCTTTGATAATGAGTTTAATTTCTTTAGTAGGTACAATAACACTCTTCTTAGGAGCTACTTTAGCTCTTGCTCAGAGAGATATTAAAAGAAGCTTAGCCTATTCTACAATGTCTCAATTGGGTTATATGATGTTAGCTTTAGGTATAGGTTCTTATCAAGCTGCTTTATTTCATTTGATCACTCATGCTTATTCAAAAGCTTTATTGTTCTTGGGATCCGGATCAATTATTCATTCAATGGAACCTCTTGTTGGATATTCACCAGATAAAAGTCAGAATATGGTTCTTATGGGCGGTTTAAGAAAATATATTCCAATTACAAGATCCGCTTTTTATGGGGTACACTTTCTTTGTGGTATTCCGCCTCTTGCTTGCTTTTTGGTCCAAAGATGAGATCCTTAGTAATTGTTGGTTATATTCGCCCTTTTTGGAATTATAGCTTCATTTAATTCAGGATTATCTGAATTTTATTTGTTTCTTATATATTTTCTTACATTTTATGTGTTTTTGCTCGTTCATGTTCAAAATTATTGTAGCACTAAAGAGGGTCCATTGTATTAAATATCCTTGTGGGGAAAAGGATACCCAAAGGAGTTAAAAGGGTTTCATTTTATCAACAACAAAGAATGGAGTTTCTTTTTTTTTACAAAATATACCAAAAATTCAAGGTAATACAACAAATAGGATAGGATCCTTTAGTACGTCCTTTGGGGCTAAAAAAACTTTTGCCTATCCGCATGAAACGGAAAATACTATGTTATTTCCTCTTCTTATATTACTGCTTTTTACTTTGTTCATTGGATTCATAGGAATCTCTTTTGATAATGGAGCGACGGATAATGGAATAGGGGGGTTAACCATATTATCAAAGTGGTTAACTCCTCAATAAACTTTACCCAGGAAAGTTCTAATTCTTCCATAAATTCATATGAATTTTTTACTAATGCAATTTATTCTGTAAGTTTAGCTATCTTCGGTTTATTCATTGCATATATTTTCTATGGATCCTCTTATTCTTTTTTTCAGAATTTGGATTTACAAAATTCCTTTTACAAGGAAAGTCCTTTTTCGTACTTTTTTGATAAAATAAAAAAAAATATACAGTTGGTCATATAATCGCGGTTATATAGATATTTTCTATACTAGGGTCTTTACCTTCGGTATAAGAGCATTAACCGAACTAACGGAATTTTTTGATAAAGGTGTCATTGATTGAATTACCAATGGGGTGGGTCTTGTTAGTTTTTGTATAGGAGAAGAAATTAAATATGTAGGAGGAGGACGAATTTCGTCTTATTTATTCTTTTTTTTATGTTATGTATCCGTATTTTTATTCTTTTTTCTTTCTTAACTTAAGGAATTTACAAATATCTTCCCCTTTCCTATCCCCTTCTACCATCTCTCTATTTCCCTCATCTCTTAATAGTTCGGTTTTCCGCGATTTTTTCCATTCCTCTGTGTAAATAGCCTAATATGGGTTCACAATCAATAACATCTTCACCATCAAGAGTAACGATCAGTCGAAGAACACCATGCATTGATGGGTGTTGAGGGCCCATATTGACTATCATGAGATCTTTTCTTGTAAGCGGTAGACTCATATCCTTTCTTCCTTAATTCATTATTCCATGAAAATG
This sequence comes from Avena insularis, assembly GCA_023614405.1. NCBI lineage: Eukaryota > Viridiplantae > Streptophyta > Magnoliopsida > Poales > Poaceae > Avena > Avena insularis. The sequence continues at coordinate 91,335,254 of CM042691.1, forward strand.
GATTATTCCATGAATTCATCAAAACGAGGCTCATCAAAATGAAAAATCTAAGACTACTATAAGACTACTAATAAAAAAAGAAAAAAATTCGAACGATTAAATTACTGCTCCCGAATATTCAACTGACTGATTAATTTCTTATAACGTACTCTATTTTTCTTTGCCAAATAAGCTAGCAAACGTCGACGTTTTCCCAAAAGTATTCGTAGACCTCTTTCGGATGAATTTTTTTTTGTGTAATTCCAAATGTGAAGCAAGTCTCCGTATCTTATTGGTGAAACTAAATACTTGAAATTCAACAGAACCTCTGTTTTCTTCTTTTTCTTCTTTAACCATAAATCCCAAAATTTTTCTACCTCCTTTCTTTTTCATATATTTTTCTGATCAGGAAAAATAAAAAATTATGTCAGTTATTTTGAAGTTATTCTAATCTCGTACACACAAAAATTTGCAATTATTCATCTACTACTGGAATTTGGATTGATTTTATCAATGCAAATTGGATTTGGATAGAAGAGTACATTCTTTCTAATATTTTAGATGTTTCCTCTATCTAAAATATTAGAAAGAATTTTGCTGGTTTTTTTATTGCTATATCCAATTTATGGAATTGATACACCATTTAATTGATATCATTTAGCAAAATGAAACACAGCATATGCATCCATCTTTCGGCTCGATAATTTCACGGGATAGAGATATGGTATAAGAAATAGGCTATTAAGTAACTCTAAATGAATTGTGGATACATCTGTATTGTATCCTTAACATACTGAAACGATTGCCATTATTCGTATCAAACCAATAGCGATTCATACAAGCGAAATCTTCTAATCAATGGTGGGCCAATAATGAATTTTTTTGCATATGTATTAAGACGCTTGGCCTGATTTCGAAATTTGCCAGAGTTTTATATGTTGTTTTCATTGCAAAATGACGGGTCTCCTTCCGTAACTTTCCAATTACGAGTACGAGAATTGAAAGACATGAAAATTCTCAATTCTCTACGGCGTCTAGGAGATAGATAGAATATTTTCAGGAACAAGAAAATCAGAAGAATCTTTCTCTATTCACTACCATTCTGCGTCGTCGACTTCTATTACTTCTTTTATGTAATAGCTATAGTTTGATATAAGAATCCATTTCTCAAAGTAATGGAAACCATTCTCTTATAGTATAGGAAATGGTTCAAACTGGCTATTGCACCTTTTAGGTATCGTGAAAAGTGATACCTGTGAAGATCGTGCATTTCAGTCAAATTTGGATCCGTTTTTCGAGCCCATGATATAAACAAATTGGGTGGATCCTCCACCCGTTTAGCTAAGAAAGAATAGATACAGAGGTGGATAATAGATCGATATGAAGATCATGAGCTGCCCCATAATGAAACCGCCAGTAGTCGCGAATATCTCCTTCTTCCCTAATCCAAGATTGGAGAAAGAAGATCTAAGAGGGACCTATGGAGAATGTGGTCAGAAATCCATAATAGAGTCCGACCACAACGACCGAATTAATTATCCTCCTCGAGAAACTTAGACTACTAAATAGAAAAGATTTGAAAATCTTGGCATGGGTCTCCTTTTTTTCTTTCTTTAGAGTTTTCT
>CM042691.1:91349357-91364357 GCA_023614405.1 Avena insularis
AAAGATGGATGCATATGCTGTGTTTCATTTTGCTAAATGATATCAATTAATTGGTGTATCATTTCCTTAAATTGGATATAGCAATAAAAATTAGTTAATTCTTTCTAATATTTTAGATAGAGGAAACATCTAAAATATTAGAAAGAATGTACTCTTCTATCCAAAGCCAAGTTGCAGTGATAAAATCACTCCAAATTCCAGTAGTAGAAGAATAATTGCCACATATTGTGTGTACGAGATTAGAATAACTTCAAAATAACTGACATAATTTTTTATTTTTCCTGATCAGAAAAATATATGAAAAAGAAAGGAGGTAGAAAAATTTTGGGATTTATGGTTAAAGAAGAAAAAGAAGAAAACAGAGGTTCTGTTGAATTTCAAGTATTTAGTTTCACCAATAAGATACGGAGACTTGCTTCACATTTGGAATTACACAAAAAAGATTTTTCATCCGAAAGAGGTCTACGAATACTTTTGGGAAAACGTCGACGTTTGCTAGCTTATTTGGCAAAGAAAAATAGAGTACGTTATAAGAAATTAATCAGTCAGTTGAATATTCGGGAGCAGTAATTTAATCGTTCGAATTTTTTTCTTTTTTTATTAGTAGTCTTATAGTAGTCTTAGATTTTGCATTTTGATGAGCCTCGTTTTGAGGAATTCATGGAATAATCCATTTTCATGGAATAATGAATTAAGGAAGAAAGGATATGAGTCTACCGCTTACAAGAAAAGATCTCATGATAGTCAATATGGGCCCTCAACACCCATCAATGCATGGTGTTCTTCGACTGATCGTTACTCTTGATGGTGAAGATGTTATTGATTGTGAACCCATATTAGGCTATTTACACAGAGGAATGGAAAAAATCGCGGAAAACCGAACTATTAAGAGATGAGGGAAATAGAGAGATGGTAGAAGGATAGGAAAGGGAAGATATTTGTAAATTCCTTAAGTTAAGAAAGAAAAAGAATAAAATACGGATACATAACATAAAAAAAAGAATAAATAAGACGAAATTCGTCCTCCTCCTACATATTTAATTTCTTCTCCTATACAAAAACTAACAAGACCCACCCCATTGGTAATTCCATCAATGACACCTTTATCAAAAAATTCCGTTAGTTCGGTTAATGCTCTTATACCGAAGGTAAAGACCCTAGTATAGAAAATATCTATATAACCGCGATTATATGACCAACTGTATATATTTTTTTTTATTTTATCAAAAAAGTACGAAAAAGGACTTTCCTTGTAAAAGGAATTTTGTAAATCCAAATTCTGAAAAAAAGAATAAGAGGATCCATAGAAAATATATGCAATGAATAAACCGAAGATAGCTAAACTTACAGAATAAATTGCATTAGTAAAAAATTCATATGAATTTATGGAAGAATTAGAACTTTCCTGGGTAAAGTTTATTGAGGGAGTTAACCACTTTGATAATATGGTTAACCCCCCTATTCCATTATCCGTCGCTCCATTATCAAAAGAGATTCCTATGAATCCAATGAACAAAGTAAAAAGCAGTAATATAAGAAGAGGAAATAACATAGTATTTTCCGTTTCATGCGGATAGGCAAAAGTTTTTTTAGCCCCAAAGGACGTACTAAAGGATCCTATCCTATTTGTTGTATTACCTTGAATTTTTGGTATATTTTGTAAAAAAAAAGAAACTCCATTCTTTGTTGTTGATAAAATGAAACCCCTATTCACTCCTTTGGGTATCCTTTTTCCCCACAAGGATATTGAATACAAGGGACCCTCTTTAGTGCTACTATAATTTTGAAAATGAACGCGCAAATACCCATCAAATGTAAGTAAATATATCCGAAACATATAAAAGGCAGTTAATCCTGCAGTAAAGGAAGCTATTATTCCAAAAAAGGGCGAATATAACCAACTATTACTAAGGATCTCATCTTTGGACCAAAAGCAAGCAAGAGGCGGAATACCACAAAGAGAAAGTGTACCTATAAAAAGCGGATCTTGTAATTGGAATATATTTTCTTAAACCGCCCATAAGAACCATATTCTGACTTTTATCTGGTGAATATCCAACAAGAGGTTCCATTGAATGAATAATTGATCCGGATCCCAAGAACAATAAAGCTTTTGAATAAGCATGAGTGATCAAATGAAATAAAGCAGCTTGATAAGAACCTATACCTAAAGCTAACATCATATAACCCAATTGAGACATTGTAGAATAGGCTAAGCTTCTTTAATATCTCTCTGAGCAAGAGCTAAAGTAGCTCCTAAGAAGAGTGTTATTGTACCTACTAAAGAAATTAAACTCATTATCAAAGGTAGAGATATGAAAAGAGGAAGAAGTCGAGCTAGAAGAATACCCGCAGCAACCATAGTTGCTGCGTGTATAAGAGCTGAAATGGGAGTGGGTCCTTCCATAGCATCGGGTAACCATACGTGAAGAGGGAATTGTGCGGATTTCGCAACTGCACCAAGGAATAATAAAAAAGCACACAAAGTAGTAAGTAAAGAATTAATTCCATTATTAGAATCCAGTTATTAGCTATTTTGAACAAATCCCTCAAACTCTAAACTACCTGTTATCCAAAAAACCTAAAATTCCTAATAATAGACCAAAATCCCTACACGATTAGTTACAAAAGCTTTTTGACAAGCACTCGCTGCGATTGGTCGTAAACCAAAAACCTATCAATAAATAGGAACACATTCCTACGAGTTCCCAAAAAAAATAAATTTGTATCAAATTGGAGCTAGTAACCAATCCTAGCATGGAAGTATTGAAAAAACTTATATAAACAAAAAATCTCAAATACCCTTCATCGTGAGACATATAACCGTCACTATAAATAAGAACCAGGATTCCTACAGTAGTAATTAGTATTAACATAATAGAAGTAAGCGGGTCAATCAAGTATCCAAATTCTAAAGAAAAATCATTATTGACGGTCCAAGACCATAGATATTGATAGATAGAACTTCCATTTATTTGTTGAATAGACAGTTGAACTGAGAATACCATAGCTATACTTAAGAGTAAAACACTAGGAAAAGCCCATATGCGACGAAGATTTTTTGTTGCTGTCGGAATAAAAAAAAGGCCAAATCCCATTGACATAATAACTGGAAGTGGGAGAAGAGGGATTACCCATGCATATTGATATATATGTTCCATAAGAAAAGAAGTTGCAATTTTTACTTGAAATTTTTACTTGAATTTTTCTATAAAATAAAAGGGTTTCCGATTCACCAAATCAATTCTTATCTCTTTCTGAAGGAATAAATAAAAAGAATAAGAAAAAATACTGGAATTCTTAATATTTTTAAAATTTATTTCATTGAGATAATCTAAAATTCAAAATGGGTTTAATTGGTTAAATTCAAAAGTTAATCAAAAAACTTCGTTACCTAATTATTACCTAAATAAGGATATTTAGTAAAATAAAAAAAAGGTTGAATCCTTTTACTTTCTATTCATTTTTAGATTTCTTTAAAACAAAGATGAAGCAGCTCTCTTGTTTCGTAACTGATTGATTGAATTCCAATGAAAAGAAAACCCATGTTTATAAAAAATTATAAAAGAGTTCTTACTTCATATAGAACTCAAATCCTAATGACTATAATTACCTAAGTTTAAGAATGTCTTGTTTAAGAGACTCCGTATGTTTTGTTTTGATGGGTATTCCATAATGGAATACCATTCTGAACTTAATTAACTATTTGGATTCCCCCTTCTTTTTATCCACCCATCTTATATAGGGGATAGGCTTCCATACCGTATATCTATATATGGAGTATACTTGATATATAAATATCTATAAATAGATTTAAAGGGGAAACCTTTCCATATATTCTATATTATTAAAACAAAGTATAAAATATATACGGAAAAAATTCAGAATGTCAGTATCTTTCAGTATCTAAGTATAAATACTAAGAAAAGAGGAAAGAAGGATTGATTTGCCACAATAGATGTCTTTCACATACAACTAGAAAAAATAATTTCCTTTTGAATGGCTGTTCCAAAAAACGTATGTCATTGTCAAAAAAGCGTCGTCGTACAAATAGTTGGCAGAAACAAACTTATTGTTCCATAGTACACTCTTACTCTTTAGCAAAATCAAGATCATTTTCCAGCGGGAATGAACATCCAAAACCAAAGGGTTTTTTGGGGCAACAACAACAAACAAATAATAAGTAATACGGTTTTGGAATAATCTGAATTGACCTATCAAAAAATTATTTAAATTACTTAAATATGAATAATTTCGATTAATTAATTAATGTACTTTTATGTGTTGAATTACTCAGTACAATATTGTTAGAACAAACTCCTCTGATATATAGAATAAAAGTTTTGGTATACTGTGTGCTAAGTATTCTTTCCCTATCAATGATCCATTAATTTTTCATAATAGAATTCTCATAATAAAATATGAGAATTCTATTATGAAAAGTGGAGTATTCTTGCAATAGTACTTATGGCTTCCATTTTCTCCAAAATCGTTGGTTTAATGTTAGTAAAGTAAATCCTATTAATATTAATAGGAGCATAAAGTTTGATTCTATAAATTTTTCCTTTTATTGAAAGAATTCTCAAAATTTAAGGGAGAAACTAATTAGAAAAAAAGGAGTTCCAACTCTTTCAAGCAGTCTTTCTATTCTATTAGGCACAGCAAGAGTTTATTGTAAAAAAAATTGCAATGATACTACCAAACGAAGTCTATTTTAATGAAGACTCTAATGTTCCTAAATTTTATAGACTTTCCCAATCTCGACGATTCGCGAGATAATAGCTATTATTCTTTTAAGTTACCTATTATTTGAAGTTAGCCGCCATGGTGAAATTGGTAGACACGCTGCTCTTAGGAAGCAGTGCTCAAGCATCTCGGTTCGAATCCGAGTGGCGGCATTCTCGAAAAAGAATACAATAGATTAGAAAATGGATTCAATTCGAAATTTACAATTTTGTAATGGGACCTTCCCCTTATGCTATTTGCAACTTTAGAACATATACTAACTCATATCTCTTTCTCAACCATTTCTATTGTGATTACGATTCATTTGATAACCTTATTAGTTCGTGAACTTGGGGGATTACGTGATTCGTCAGAAAAAGGAATGATAGTTACTTTTTTCTCTATAACAGGATTCCTAGTTTCTCGTTGGGCTTCTTCGGGACATTTTCCATTAAGTAATTTATATGAGTCATTGATCTTCCTTTCATGGGCTCTGTATATTCTTCATACCATTCCTAAGATACAGAACTCTAAAAATGATTTAAGCACAATAACTACGCCAAGTACTATTTTAACGCAAGGCTTTGCCACATCGGGTCTTTTAACTGAAATGCATCAATCCACAATACTAGTACCTGCTCTACAATCTCAGTGGTTAATGATGCATGTCAGTATGATGTTACTAAGCTATGCAACTCTTTTGTGCGGATCCTTATTATCTGCCGCTATTCTAATCATTAGATTTCGAAAGAATTTCCATTTCTTTTCTAAAAAGAAAAAAAATGTTTTATTTAAAACATTTTTCTTTAGTGATTTTAATGCAAAAAGAAGTGCTTTAAAAAGCACCTCTGTTCCTTCATTTCCAAATTATTACAAATATCAATTAACGGAGCGTTTGGATTCTTGGAGTTATCGTGTCATTAGTCTAGGATTTACCCTTTTAAACATAGGTATTCTTTGTGGAGCAGTATGGGCTAATGAGGCGTGGGGATCCTATTGGAATTGGGATCCTAAGGAAACTTGGGCATTTATTACTTGGACCATATTTGCAATTTATTTACATAGTAGAACAAATCCAAATTGGAAGGGTACGAATTCGGCACTTGTAGCTTCGATAGGATTTCTTATAATTTGGATCTGCTATTTTGGTATCAATCTATTAGGAATAGGTTTGCATAGTTATGGTTCGTTTACATTAACACCTAAATGATTACATAAACTGAAACCTTCATGAAATGCACGTTTTTACTTTTTTGTTTTATTTGAGAACCCTTTGAGAGGGCGTTCAAAGGGTTCTCAAATAAAACAAAAAAGATCTAATTAGACTTTTTACTTTTTTCTGCATTAATAGTAATAGAGCGGACTAATTAAAAAAACCTATTTAGGATAATAATTGGATAAGAGAGCCTCTACCCTGTCAACGGATAGGGAGAGAACTAAATCTGGATAAATACCAATACCTATTACTGGTAAAAAGATACAGATTAAAATAAAGAGTTCCCGTGGTCCAGAATCCACAAAATTTGCGTTTGGAACATTAAATAGCTTGTATCCATAGAACATCTGGCGTAACATAGATAATAAATAAATAGGGGTTAATATCATTCCGATTGCCATTACAAAAGTAATTAGCATTTTTGGCATTAACAGAAATTTTGGACTAGTAATTAGTCCAAAAAAGACTACTAATTCTGCGACAAAACCACTCATTCCTGGTAAGGCAAGAGAAGCCATTGAAAAGCTACTAAACATAGTAAAAATTTTCGGCATTGGGATAGATATTCCCCCAAGTTCTTCGAGATAAACAAGACGCATTCTATCAGAAGCCGTTCCTGCCAAGAAAAAAAGTGTAGCACCAATAAATCCATGGGATAATATTTGTAAAATAGCTCCATTGAGTCCAATGTTGGTTATGGAACCAATTCCTATAATTATGAAACCCATATGAGATACGGAGGAATAGGCTATTCTTTTTTTGAAATTTCGTTGACCAAGAGAAGTTGAAGCTGCATAGATTATCTGGATAGCTCCTATTATTACCAACCAGGGCGAAAATAGATAATGAGCATGAGGTAATAATTCCATGTTGATACGAATCAATCCATATGCTCCCATCTTTAATAAGATTCCCGCTAAAAGCATACATGTACTATAATGAGCTTCCCCATGGGTATCTGGTAACCACGTATGTAGGGGTATAATCGGCAATTTGACAGCATAAGCAATAAGGAAGCCAAAATATAAAAGTATTTCCAAGGTTGCTGGGTATGATTGATTAATTAATCTTTCCAAATCTAATCCTGGTTCATTGGAACCATATAAGCCCATACCCAGAACTCCGATTAAGAAAAAATGGAACTGCTCTGCAGTATACAAAATAAATTTTGTAGCTAAATATAAACGCCTATCCCCCCACATGGATAAAAGTAAGTAAACAGGAATTAATTCTAACTTCCACATGATAAAAAAGTAAAAGATCTCGCGAAGAAAATAATCCTATTTGACCACTATACATTGCGAGCATCAGGAAATAGAATAATCGCGAATTCCGGGTAACTGGCCAAGCTGCTAAAGTAGCTAAAGTAGTTATAAATCCTGTCAATAAAATAGATCCTACTGAAAGTCCATCGATTCCCAATCTCCAGTGAAAATCGAGGATATCTATCCATTTATAATCCTCCTTTAGTTGGATTAAGGGATCCTCCAGTTGGAAATGATAACAGAATGCATAAGTCATTAGAAGGAATTCTAATAAACAAATGGATATAGTATACCACCTAATGATTTTGTATCTATGGGGTAAAAAAGAAAATTAATAAACCTGCAAATATCGGCAAAACAACAAGTATTGTTAACCAAGGAAAATAACTCATGATAAAGTGATAAAGACAAGATACGTTTTGATTCAGAAAAGCCCGTGCTCGATTATTTCAAGCACAGGCTTCTTCGGTAAAGAGGAATCAGACGATTCGAATGAAGTTTTTTGTAACGTATCAATAAGATAGAGCCATACAACGGGTTGTTTCAGGTCCTAAATAAACACGGACACTTAAAAAATCTGTCGGGCAGGCGGATTCGCATCTTTTACAACCCACACAATCTTCAGTTCTCGGCGCGGAAGCAATTTGCTTGGCTTTACATCCATCCCAAGGTATCATTTCTAATACATCTGTTGGACAAGCTCGTACACATTGAGTGCATCCTATACATGTATCGTAAATATTTACGGAATGTGTGTTTGGTTGTTTAAATTTTTCTTTTCAACATAAAATTTTTCGATCTGGTAAAAATGAAATTAGTACTATCATGAGTCATATGTATTGTAGACACCAGACGAAGCAATGGTTTATCCAAACCTCAAAAAAAATATATATATATTTTTTTTAATCCGTTTGTGAGAAAGCGTGAAAAAAGCCAAGAGACTTGAATTTTTGACTTCAATAATCAGAATTATATGAATTGTAGATACAATTGAATTAGCCAATAAATTGGCTATCGTCTTTTCAATATAAATTATTGCAATATTAAAATTGCAATATCAATGAATTACAAAAATTCATTTAAGTGAAAAAGAATACTATGCAATAACCTATTAAAAAAAAATGTATATTCTCAAATAATACTAAGAAAATAGTATTGATTTCCATTCATCTTAATATTCAATATTATTATATATGCGCCTTTGTTTATAGGATTGTATATCTAATTATTCAATAAATTAGATTGATTGACACGAGTTGATTTCCTATTACGATGGATGGAAGAAAGAATGGATAGTCCAATAGCGGCCTCAGCAGCCGCAAGGGCTATCACAAAAATTGCAAAAATGTCTCCTGTTAATTGGCGACTGTCAAATAGATCAGAAAATGTTACGAGATTTAGATTAATTGAATTCAGTATAAGTTCAAGACATATTAGAGCTCTAACCATGTTTCGGCTTGTGATCAATCCATAGATACCAATCGAAAATAAATAGACACTCAAAAAAAGTACATGCTCAAACATCATTAATTAACTCCTTATAAATCTCGATTCATTTCAATATGAGGACAAGAATTGAACAGATTCAATTAATTACAATAGAACAATTACACAACAAAAGAGAAAAGAAAGAAGGTATTTGTTGGCAGTAGATCGGTTTTACTAAATCAAAATTTTGATTCTTTAGTTATTTATTTTAGATTTGCAATTATTAGAATTTTTACTATTTCCAAATTTTCTTATTGCCGAGCCATAGTAATTGCACCTATTAAAGAAACTAGAAGAATTATGGAAATGAGTTCAAACGGAAGATAAAAATCGGTTGCTAAATGAATCCCAATTTGTTGAACATTATTTATGAGACCCTGTTCTACTATTTGGTTTGATCTTGTAGTCCAAAGAATTCCATACCATGACGTATCTGGGATAGTAGTCATTAGTGAAAAAACAATAGTTATACAAACTAGTGAAGTGATCCAATCTACAATAGTCCAATAATTTTATCTTTAGACCATTCTTATCAAATTACTAACATTACGGCGAATATGTTCAAGACATTTATGGCTCTACATAAATAATAAGTTGTGCCACATCTAAAAAGTATGAATTTAATAAAAAATAGAATAAGGATATACAAACAAGAACTAATCCCAGCGAAAAGGCAGAATAAATGGGGTTGTTAAGTAATACTACTCCTAGACCCCCTAGTAGAAGAACAAATCCCCCAAATAGCATAAGAATCTCATGTATTGGTCCAGGTAAATCCATTATGGATAAAAAGAAATTAATAGTATAAAATTTTTCATGAACTGACTAAAACTAAAGGATTCAAGAAAGGCAAAAGGGATTAGGATATTTTTTGGTTGTATAAGCTGTATAGTTAGAAATTATATCACTAAAATCTATTATGATTTATAATAATCAATTATTCCGAATAAGCATGTAGTTATTCGTTTTTCTTTATAGTTAGTAAAGGATTATTCTTTTTTTATAACAAAAAGAAAAGAAAAAAATACGAATTTAGTAATCAGTAATCGTTCTTGAATTCGAAGATTTATCTTCCTCTATTTTACTTTTAGTAGAATTTCTAATTGTTTGAATTGTGTAATCTTCCATTATGGAGATCGGTAACCGACTTAAAGCAATTTGATTGTAATTCAATTCATGACGATCATAAGTAGAAAGTTCATACTCTTCAGTCATTGATAAACAGCTTGTCGGACAGTACTCAACACAATTGCCACAAAATATACAAACTCCGAAATCAATACTATAATTAAGCAATTGCTTCTTTTTAATATCCTTTTCAAATCTCCAATCCACAAGGGGTAGATCTATCGGACATACGCGAACACATACTTCACAAGCAATACATTTATCAAATTCAAAGTGGATTCGGCCCCGAAAACGCTCCGGTGTAATTGATTTTTCGTAAGGGTAGTGAATCGTTATAGGTAAACGATTTGTGTGGATAAGGTAGTTATGAAACTTTGACCAATGTACCGTGTAGCACGTATTGTTTGTTGACCATAACTCATGAACCCAGTTACCATAGGGAACATATTCATTCTAAATATCTATGAAAAAGATATGTTTCTTTCTCTTGTTTGAGAGAACCTTTGTGTTGAAAATATTCTTACTGTTATTGTATTATCTTATTTATAGTGAAACAAGTTGGGAAGAGGTTGTTAATAAGAGATTGCCCAGAGAAATAGGTAAAAGAAATTTCCATCCAAGATTTAATAACTGATCCATTCTCATCCTGGGTAAAGTCCATCTTATTGTGATAGAAATGAAGAGAAATAAATAAGCTTTAGTTAATGTAATAAAGATACCTATTGTTATTTCCAAAATTCCAATTGGGTTATTCATTTGGAAAAATACATAAAGGATATATAGGGAATAGATAAATTCCACCCACCTAAGTAGAGAACTGTTACAAATAAAGAGGAAACTAATAAATTGAGGTAAGAAACAAGATAAAATAAACCATATTTTATACCGGAATATTCGGTTTGATAACCTGCTACTAATTCTTCCTCTGCTTCTGGTAAATCAAAAGGTAATCTTTCACATTCTGCCAACGAAGAAATTAGAAAAACTAGAAAACCTATAGGCTGGCGCCAAATATTCCATCCAAAAAAACCATACTTTGACTGTGCTTCAACTATATCAACTGTACTTGAACTGTTAGATAATCATAGTCGATGATAACATCACAGTTCCCACCGCTATTCCAAAACCGTACGTGAAACCTTAGCTTCATACGGCTTCTATGATCAGAAAAAGAGAGGACTGTTTCGTTATTAGCCCTCAAGCAGATAGAATTAGGTAAAATAAAATAGATGGCAAAGTCCTAAATTAGACCAAAGTAATTCTGTCTGCTAGAATAAGAAAAAGAGCTTCTGAATTGATCTCATCCTTTATAATATAATAAATTTATTTCTTTCTTCAGTAATAACTTAATCTTGGAATAAAATACTTGTTATAGGAATTAAATTAATAAATGAAAAGATTTGGGTATTAGTTCATAAGGAATTCTCTATGAATAGAGGAAGGAAATAATTCCAATTTTTTTGTATTGCACTCCACATCTTTTGTCCTACTCTTCTTTCCCTAGGTAGGGGTATTTAAAATTAAAAAGAAAAAAGGGGTAAAGGGTTAATTCGTTCTTTATAGCCATTTCCTTAACAAGTGAATGGGAACATACTCTGGATCGGAATACGAAGAAAGTACTACTTGATAATTTCCACTAATTTCAAGTCCTTATTATGATTCCTTATTATGGGGCAAAATCTCTAATATCTTAGATTCCCCATTCTTAATCCTTTATGTACTTTAGTGTTCCTAACCCTTCACTAACTTTTGATGGATTCTTCTTATGATTATAAGTTATAGTAATAACTAGGAATATTCTAGTAATGGAATTCCATATCGCGAATCCTTTATTCTTGCCCGCTTCAAGATAGGATGACTAATTAAAAAATATCAATCTTGGGATAAAGAGTTTACACTGCTTATGTTTACTTCAACTTTTTTCTTGTACGTAGGAAATGAGATTTTTCTTTTTACTACAAATTTATAAGGTGTTTTGTTTCACTCATATAGCTATCTAGTTTAACTTACCAACCAGAATACTGAATAATAAAAGGAAGATAAATAGTTAATGGATTTTATAGGAAAAAGACCCTATTTTAACGAATCACACGTAGAGATATTGCTAGCACACAAAAAGTTAATGGTATTTCATAACTAATGGATTGAGCAGCAGCTCGTAGACCGCCTGAAAAAGAATATTTATTATTTGAGCTATATCCTGCCATAAGAAGACCGATAGGGGCAATACTTGAAATGGCAATCCATAAAAAAACACCAATACTAAGATCAGCTAAAACAAAATGATATCCCAAAGGGATAACTAAAAACTTAATAAATGGATATGACTGCTATAGAGGGTCCAATGCTAAATAAAGGAATATCCCTCGGGATGGTAGTATATCCTCTTTAAAAGTAGCTTAGTCCCATATGCTATAGCTTGAAGCAGTCCCAGGGGGCCCGCATATTCAGGACCAATACGTTGTTGTATCGACGCGGATATTTCTCTTTCTAACCACACAATTACGAGTACCTCTATTGTGATTCCCAAAAGGAGGGTCAAAATGGGTAGAATCGATATGAGTCCATAGACTTCTTTAATAATAATTCCGATTTCGAAAAAGAATTTATAGTTTCTACCTCTACCCTATCTATTATCATTTCAACGATCAACTTCTCCCATAATGATATCTATACTACCTAATATCGTCATGATATCAGCCAATTTCATTTTTTTAACTAGTTGAGGAAGAATTTGCAAATTAATAAAACCGGGTGGACGAATTTTCCATCTCCAGGGGAAAAGGCTATCATCTCCTACTAGATAAATTCCTAATTCACCTTTTGGGGCTTCCACTCTTACATAAAGTTCTTGCTTTGACAATTCAAAATTGGGTGAAGGTTTTTTACCAAGAAATCTATATTCAAAATCATTCCATTCGGAATTCTTTGCTTTCTTAAAGCGTCGGACTTCTAAATTCTCATAAGGGCCTCCAGGAATTTTTTCTACTGCTTGTTGAATTATTTTAATAGATTCCCTCATTTCACTGACTCGTACTAAATAACGAGCTAATGAATCCCCTTCTTTTTGCCACTGGACTTTCCAATCAAATTGGTTGTAAGACTCATAAGGATCCACTTTACGAAGATCCCATTGTATTCCAGAAGCTCGTAACATAGGTCCCGATAAGCCCCAATTTACTGCTTCTTCTCCCCTAATAAAACCTACTCCCTCAACTCGCTCTAAAAAAATGGGATTCTGTGTAATAAGTTGTTGATATTCAACAACTCCGCGTAAAAAATAATCACAGAAATCCAAACATTTATCGATCCATCCATAAGGTAGATCCGCGGCTACTCCTCCGATGCGAAAGTAATTGTGCATCATTCGCATACCTGTAGCAGCTTCAAATAGATCGTATATTAATTCTCTCTCTCTAAAAATATAGAAAAAAGGGGTCTGTGCGCCGAGATCCGCCATAAAAGGCCCAAGCCATAACAAGTGAGAAGCTATACGGCTCAGCTCTAACATAATTACCCTAATATAGCTGGCTCTTTGCGGTATTTGAATATTCTCCAAGAATTCTGGTGCATTTACCGTTATTGCTTCTGTAAACATAGTAGCTAAATAATCCCATCGTGTTACATAAGGTAAGTATTGTATAATAGTTCGGTTTTCCGCGATTTTTTCCATTCCTCTGTGTAAATAGCCTAATATGGGTTCACAATCAATAACATCTTCACCATCAAGAGTAACGATCAGTCGAAGAACACCATGCATTGATGGGTGTTGAGGGCCCATATTGACTATCATGAGATCTTTTCTTGTAAGCGGTAGACTCATATCCTTTCTTCCTTAATTCATTATTCCATGAAAATGGATTATTCCATGAATTCCTCAAAACGAGGCTCATCAAAATGCAAAATCTAAGACTACTATAAGACTACTAATAAAAAAGAAAAAAATTCGAACGATTAAATTACTGCTCCCGAATATTCAACTGACTGATTAATTTCTTATAACGTACTCTATTTTTCTTTGCCAAATAAGCTAGCAAACGTCGACGTTTTCCCAAAAGTATTCGTAGACCTCTTTCGGATGAAAAATCTTTTTTGTGTAATTCCAAATGTGAAGCAAGTCTCCGTATCTTATTGGTGAAACTAAATACTTGAAATTCAACAGAACCTCTGTTTTCTTCTTTTTCTTCTTTAACCATAAATCCCAAAATTTTTCTACCTCCTTTCTTTTTCATATATTTTTCTGATCAGGAAAAATAAAAAATTATGTCAGTTATTTTGAAGTTATTCTAATCTCGTACACACAAAAATTTGCAATTATTCATCTACTACTGGAATTTGGATTGATTTTATCAATGCAAATTGGATTTGGATAGAAGAGTACATTCTTTCTAATATTTTAGATGTTTCCTCTATCTAAAATATTAGAAAGAATTTTGCTGGTTTTTTTATTGCTATATCCAATTTATGGAATTGATACACCATTTAATTGATATCATTTAGCAAAATGAAACACAGCATATGCATCCATCTTTCGGCTCGATAATTTCACGGGATAGAGATATGGTATAAGAAATAGGCTATTAAGTAACTCTAAATGAATTGTGGATACATCTGTATTGTATCCTTAACATACTGAAACGATTGCCATTATTCGTATCAAACCAATAGCGATTCATACAAGCGAAATCTTCTAATCAATGGTGGGCCAATAATGAATTTTTTTGCATATGTATTAAGACGCTTGGCCTGATTTCGAAATTTGCCAGAGTTTTATATGTTGTTTTCATTGCAAAATGACGGGTCTCCTTCCGTAACTTTCCAATTACGAGTACGAGAATTGAAAGACATGAAAATTCTCAATTCTCTACGGCGTCTAGGAGATAGATAGAATATTTTCAGGAACAAGAAAATCAGAAGAATCTTTCTCTATATTCACTACCATTCTGCGTCTTCGACTTCTATTACTTCTTTAATGTAATAGCTATAGTTTGATATAAGAATCCATTTCTCAAAGTAATGGAAACCATTCTCTTATAGTATAGGAAATGGTTCAAATGGCTATTGCACCTTTTAGGTATCGTGAAAAGTGATACCTGTGAAGATCGTGCATTTCAGTCAAATTTGGATCCGTTTTTCGAGCCCATGATATAAACAAATTGGGTGGATCCTCCACCCGTT
>CM042691.1:91379357-91381857 GCA_023614405.1 Avena insularis
GCTCATTAACCATCACACAGAGAAAACTAGACAGTAAAAGCCAAAATAGACTAAATATAGCCTAAACGATCCTAAAAATCCTCGAAGGAGATAATAAAGAACCCAAAGCAGATGGTATCCTACTGCAAGGGTGGTCTTAAGAATCCAAAAGAGGTTGCTCAGAAGAGATAGATGTATCCCAACCGCTATTGCTCTCGCGTAAAGACTTTTTTTTACGCGACAGGAAAAAGTGACTACGAATTCCTTTTTTTTTGCGAATCCCTGTTTGTATCCTTTGAGCGCACGCCAATAAGTAGCGATCAAATCAAGGAAATCGATCAAACGATCTCAATACCGTGAAAGAGAAACTTCCCAGATCCAGGGAAGCTTATCATAAAGGGCTTCGACAAGGGGTTTTATTCGTTCTTTGAGCAAAAAGATAAAGATCGGATAGATTCGAACCGCAATTGCAAAGGTAATAACTACTATGCCAGCTCAAATCACGATCTTCACCAACTTGATTTGGTTCTTCGCGAAAATCGCGAGTTGCAGAGATGAGAACCATGAAAAGCAAGATCCCGAATAAGAAAACAGAAACCGAGGAAACCACAAGAGTGAAGACTAGTAGAGTCTCGTCTTTGTCATTCTTTGCCCTTTTTCACTCAATGATTCATTCTAATTTCCTGACCAAAAATTCTATATATATAGAATATGATATCTAATATGACACCCGATTTGTCAAAGGGATTGGACTGGTGACTTACCCATTCAGTGACTTTGGCACTGGACGTTCCAAAAACGGGTACTATGGGATCGGGTGAATTAGAGAATAGACAGAGGTCCGTTGGCATTTCAGCCTTTCTTCTCCTTTCAGGGCCTATCCGAAAGAGAATCCAGTACCTCTTGGTCCTGAATAGCAGAATAGGACGAACGAACCGGCCCCCGCGGATATCTTTGCTTCGGAACAAAACAAAACCCTGCAATCAAATAGATTGTCCCAAGGGCGCCATATTCTGGAGCCCAAGTTATGCTATTGAAAATTCGTTCCTCTAGCAGTTCCGGTTTGAGCATTCCGTTCCCTTTTTCAAACCCCACTTCTTTTCATATAACAATCCCTGATCAAAGAGAGAACAATATCCATTTCAAAACATTTCTAACGGATTCCTTGGTTCGGACCGACAAAGTAATGGCACTCGATTATTATCAACCTGACTGCAATCTTTTTCTGTCGGTAAGGATTGCACCAGAGCACCTTCCACTTCTAATAGGCCATGAACTATAGATAGAGAAGAATCATTCTGAGCGAGTACATAAGAAGGGATCCACTTTTTTCATCGGTTCCAGGGGAAGACCAAAGATCTTGCGCGGCAGGTCCGCCAGAAAAACTCAAAAGAGAAAGAAGTCTCGTTAATCTCTTCATGCTCGTTCCAAGTTCGAAGTACCTTTTGGCCAAAGAAAAACCCGCTCCCTAACACGATTGCCTCTTTATATAGATAGATTCGATGGGGTTATTACTTATAAGTCTATTTTGTACAAGAGCCCTCCTATCTGATAGAAAAAGGTCCCAGGATCCTGAGCCGATCTAACCTTGGCTCGCAAACCCCAAGTTTGACTATGAAGAGCTAATCTAATTGTATTTTTTCTATAATGGATTTCTTATGTGGAATACTAATGGATAGGGCCTCGGTGCGAAGTGCTACAAGATCTAGTGCAGTGGACGTCGGGGTTATGGACCCGAATCCTTTAGTATGGAACATTGTCTTTCCAAGTAAAACCCCTAGTATATGAAAGAATGAAAAGGTGCTTTCGTTCTTGTGGAATAAGAAGCCCTCGTACCTTAATGAAAGGAAAATCATAATTTTTCGTTAGGTATTTGACCAAATAGGATCGTCCAGTTCCTATAGAACCTAGCATTAAAATACCCGATAGGGCTAAGCGGAACCAAAAGGGTTTTCCATGAGATGGTAAATGAAAACGATTAGTCCCACACGAGGTTTGGGAATAAAATAAGTGATTGTCTGATAATGAGCAAGGAATATACGTCTTTCTGCTAAAGGGGATCTATTAAACTCATAATTCATTAGATCCTTGTTATCAATGCCAACTAGGTATCATAAGTAAATGGATCCCGGTTGTTCAATCCTTTGATAACCAAGGTCATTCTTTGCTAAAGAGAAATGATCACTATGAGTCAGACTCAATAGAATTGGATCCATTCCAAATAGCGAGAATTAGGATTCTTGATCCTCTCAATCTCTCTTTCAATTCGAGGATCCAGAAAGGTGTTTTCATAGTCATCTCCGAATATTTTCGATTTCATTTTTCTATGATATGTCTTTCTATATGAAAATTGGTTATTTACGATGTACGATGATCCCTGTTAAGCATCCATGGCTGAATGGTTAAAGCGCCCAACTCATAATTGGTAAATTTGCGGGTTCAATTCCTGCTGGATGCATCGCGAACGGAACGTTCCATAAGTCTATTGAACTGGCTCTCATCCATGGAATCTCATCCATCA
>CM042691.1:91384357-91386857 GCA_023614405.1 Avena insularis
CACTCAAAGGTAGGGCATTTCCCATTGATATAGGAACTTTTGTACCAGAAACAATAGTATCTCCAATTATAGCCCCTCTGGGATGTAAAATATATCTCTTCTCACCATCCCCATAGTGTATGAGACAAATGTATGCATTTCGATTAGGGTCGTATTCTATGGTTACGATTCTACCCGATATGTCTTTTTGATTCCGTCTAAAATCGATTTTACGGTATAGGCGCTTATGACCTCCCCCTCTATGCCTTGCGGTAATGATTCCTCTGGAATTACGACCTTTACCACAACGGTGCCGTCCATGGATCAAATTATTTCGTGGATTGGATTTCACTTGCCTGTCTATGGTTCCCTTGCGTGTGCTAGGGATAGGTGTTTTGTATAAATGTTTCGCCGTATTATTAAGTATTCTCCTTTAGTTTTTTTCTCTATCTAGAAGTGGAATAGAATAACCCGGTTGAAGGGTAATGATCATACGTCTGTAATGCATTGTATGTCCCAGAATAGGTCCTATTCTTCTACCCTTTCCAGGTAGTCGATGGCTATTCACAGCTACTACCTTAACACCAAAGAAGAGTTCGACCCAATGCTTGATTTCTGTCTTAGTGAATCCCGATTCGACATTAAAAGTATATTGATTCTTTCCCAATAAACGAAGACTTTTTTCTGTAAATACTGCGTATTTGATTCCATCCATAAATCGACTTTCCCTCCTATGCTCTGAGTTCCAGTATCGATAAGAATTCGAGTTCTTATTGTTCTTATGTTATGGTATGAATATACCATACCAATTCGTTATGTATGGATGATGGATGAGATTCCATGGATAGAGAGCCAGTTCCAATAGACTTATGGAACGTTCCCGTTCGCGTGCATCCAGCAGGAATTGAACCCGCAAATTTACCAATTATGAGTTGGGCGCTTTAACCATTCAGCCATGGATGCTTAACAGGGATCATCGTACATCGTAAATAACCAATTTTCATATAGAAAGACATATCATAGAAAAATGAAATCGAAAATATTCGGAGATGACTATGAAAACACCTTTCTGGATCCTCGAATTGAAAGAGAGATTGAGAGGGATCAAGAATCCTAATTCTCGCTATTTGGAATGGATCCAATTCTATTGAGTCTGACTCATAGTGATCATTTCTCTTTAGCAAAGAATGACCTTGGTTATCAAAGGATTGAACAACCGGGATCCATTTACTTATGATACCTAGTTGGCATTGATAACAAGGATCTAATGAATTATGAGTTTAATAGATCCACTTTAGCAGAAAGACGTATATTCCTTGCTCATTATCAGACAATCACTTATTTTATTCCCAAACCTCGTGTGGGACTAATCGTTTTCATTTACCATCTCATGGAAAACCCTTTTGGTTCCGCTTAGCCCTATCGGGTATTTTAATGCTAGGTTCTATAGGAACTGGACGATCCTATTTGGTCAAATACCTAACGAAAAATTATGATTTTCCTTTCATTAAGGTACGAGGGCTTCTTATTCCACAAGAACGAAAGCACCTTTTCATTCTTTCATATACTAGGGTTTTTTACTTGGAAAAGACAATGTTCCATACTAAAGGATTCGGGTCCATAACCACGAGGTCCAGTGCACTAGATCTTGTAGCACTTAGCAACGAGGCCCTATCCATTAGTATTCCACATAAGAAATCCATTATAGAAAAAAATACAATTAGATTAGCTCTTCATAGACAAACTTGGGGTTTGCGAGCCAAGGTAAGATCGGCTCGGGATCCTGGGACCTTTTTCTATCAGATAGGAGGGGCTCTTGTACAAAATAGACTTATAAGTAATAACCCCATCGAATCTATCTATATAAAGAGGCAATCGTGTTAGGGAGCGGGTTTTTCTTTGGCCAAAAGGTACTTCGAACTTGGAACGAGCATGAAGAGATTAACGAGACTTCTTTCTCTTTTGAGTTTTTCTGGCGGACCTGCCGCGCAAGATCTTTGGTCTTCCCCTTGAACCGATGAAAAAAAGTGGATCCCTTCTTATGTACTCGCTCAGAATGATTCTTCTCTATCTATAGTTCATGGCCTATTAGAAGTGGAAGGTGCTCTGGTGCAATCCTTACCGACAGAAAAAGATTGCAGTCAGGTTGATAATAATCGAGTGCCATTACTTTGTCGGTCCGAACCAAGGAATCCGTTAGAAATGTTTTGAAATGGATATTGTTCTCTCTTTGATCAGGGATTGTTATATGAAAAGAAGTGGGGTTTGAAAAAGGGAACGGAATGCTCAAACCGGAACTGCTAGAGGAACGAATTTTCAATAGCATAACTTGGGCTCCTAGAATATGGCGCCCTTGGGACAATCTATTTGATTGCAGGGTTTTGTTTTGTTCCGAAGCAAAGATATCCGCGGGGGCCGGTTCGTTCGTCCTATTCTGCTATTCAGGACCAAGAGGTACTGGATTCTCTTTCGGATAGGCCCTGAAAGGAGAAGAAAGGCTGAAATGCCAACGGACCTCTGT
>CM042691.1:91404357-91416857 GCA_023614405.1 Avena insularis
ACGGATACATAACATAAAAAAAAGAATAAATAAGACGAAATTCGTCCTCCTCCTACATATTTAATTTCTTCTCCTATACAAAAACTAACAAGACCCACCCCATTGGTAATTCCATCAATGACACCTTTATCAAAAATTCCGTTAGTTCGGTTAATGCTCTTATACCGAAGGTAAAGACCCTAGTATAGAAAATATCTATATAACCGCGATTATATGACCAACTGTATATATTTTTTTTTATTTTATCAAAAAAGTACGAAAAAGGACTTTCCTTGTAAAAGGAATTTTGTAAATCCAAATTCTGAAAAAAAGAATAAGAGGATCCATAGAAAATATATGCAATGAATAAACCGAAGATAGCTAAACTTACAGAATAAATTGCATTAGTAAAAAATTCATATGAATTTATGGAAGAATTAGAACTTTCCTGGGTAAAGTTTATTGAGGGAGTTAACCACTTTGATAATA
Source organism: Avena insularis (assembly GCA_023614405.1). Taxonomy (NCBI): domain Eukaryota; kingdom Viridiplantae; phylum Streptophyta; class Magnoliopsida; order Poales; family Poaceae; genus Avena; species Avena insularis. The sequence goes on from CM042691.1 coordinate 91,404,826, forward strand.
TGGTTAACCCCCCTATTCCATTATCCGTCGCTCCATTATCAAAAGAGATTCCTATGAATCCAATGAACAAAGTAAAAAGCAGTAATATAAGAAGAGGAAATAACATAGTATTTTCCGTTTCATGCGGATAGGCAAAAGTTTTTTTAGCCCCAAAGGACGTACTAAAGGATCCTATCCTATTTGTTGTATTACCTTGAATTTTTGGTATATTTTGTAAAAAAAAAGAAACTCCATTCTTTGTTGTTGATAAAATGAAACCCCTATTCACTCCTTTGGGTATCCTTTTTCCCCACAAGGATATTGAATAAAAGGGACCCTCTTTAGTGCTACTATAATTTTGAAAATGAACGCGCAAATACCCATCAAATGTAAGTAAATATATCCGAAACATATAAAAGGCAGTTAATCCTGCAGTAAAGGAAGCTATTATTCCAAAAAAGGGCGAATATAACCAACTATTACTAAGGATCTCATCTTTGGACCAAAAGCAAGCAAGAGGCGGAATACCACAAAGAGAAAGTGTACCCCATAAAAAAGCGGATCTTGTAATTGGAATATATTTTCTTAAACCGCCCATAAGAACCATATTCTGACTTTTATCTGGTGAATATCCAACAAGAGGTTCCATTGAATGAATAATTGATCCGGATCCCAAGAACAATAAAGCTTTTGAATAAGCATGAGTGATCAAATGAAATAAAGCAGCTTGATAAGAACCTATACCTAAAGCTAACATCATATAACCCAATTGAGACATTGTAGAATAGGCTAAGCTTCTTTTAATATCTCTCTGAGCAAGAGCTAAAGTAGCTCCTAAGAAGAGTGTTATTGTACCTACTAAAGAAATTAAACTCATTATCAAAGGTAGAGATATGAAAAGAGGAAGAAGTCGAGCTAGAAGAAAAATACCCGCAGCAACCATAGTTGCTGCGTGTATAAGAGCTGAAATGGGAGTGGGTCCTTCCATAGCATCGGGTAACCATACGTGAAGAGGGAATTGTGCGGATTTCGCAACTGCACCAAGGAATAATAAAAAAGCACACAAAGTAGTAAGTAAAGAATTAATTCCATTATTAGGAATCCAGTTATTAGCTATTTTGAACAAATCCCTAAACTCTAAACTACCTGTTATCCAAAAAAAACCTAAAATTCCTAATAATAGACCAAAATCCCCTACACGATTAGTTACAAAAGCTTTTTGACAAGCACTCGCTGCGATTGGTCGTAAACCAAAAACCTATCAATAAATAGGAACACATTCCTACGAGTTCCCAAAAAAAATAAATTTGTATCAAATTGGAGCTAGTAACCAATCCTAGCATGGAAGTATTGAAAAAACTTATATAAACAAAAAATCTCAAATACCCTTCATCGTGAGACATATAACCGTCACTATAAATAAGAACCAGGATTCCTACAGTAGTAATTAGTATTAACATAATAGAAGTAAGCGGGTCAATCAAGTATCCAAATTCTAAAGAAAAATCATTATTGACGGTCCAAGACCATAGATATTGATAGATAGAACTTCCATTTATTTGTTGAATAGACAGTTGAACTGAGAATACCATAGCTATACTTAAGAGTAAAACACTAGGAAAAGCCCATATGCGACGAAGATTTTTTGTTGCTGTCGGAATAAAAAAAAGGCCAAATCCCATTGACATAATAACTGGAAGTGGGAGAAGAGGGATTACCCATGCATATTGATATATATGTTCCATAAGAAAAGAAGTTGCAATTTTTACTTGAAATTTTTACTTGAATTTTTCTATAAAATAAAAGGGTTTCCGATTCACCAAATCAATTCTTATCTCTTTCTGAAGGAATAAATAAAAAGAATAAGAAAAAATACTGGAATTCTTAATTTTTTTCAAAAATTTATTTCATTGAGATAATCTAAAATTCAAAATGGGTTTAATTGGTTAAATTCAAAAAGTTAATCAAAAAACTTCGTTACCTAATTATTACCTAAATAAGGATATTTAGTAAAATAAAAAAAAGGTTGAATCCTTTTACTTTCTATTCATTTTTAGATTTCTTTAAAACAAAGATGAAGCAGCTCTCTTGTTTCGTAACTGATTGATTGAATTCCAATGAAAAGAAAACCCATGTTTATAAAAAATTATAAAAGAGTTCTTACTTCATATAGAACTCAAATCCTAATGACTATAATTACCTAAGTTTAAGAATGTCTTGTTTAAGAGACTCCGTATTTTTTGTTTTGATGGGTATTCCATAATGGAATACCATTCTGAACTTAATTAACTATTTGGATTCCCCCTTCTTTTTATCCACCCATCTTATATAGGGGATAGGCTTCCATACCGTATATCTATATATGGAGTATACTTGATATATAAATATCTATAAATAGATTTAAAGGGGAAACCTTTCCATATATTCTATATTATTAAAACAAAGTATAAAATATATACGGAAAAAAATTCAGAATGTCAGTATCTTTCAGTATCTAAGTATAAATACTAAGAAAAAGAGGAAAGAAGGATTGATTTGCCACAATAGATGTCTTTCACATACAACTAGAAAAAAATAATTTCCTTTTTGAATGGCTGTTCCAAAAAAACGTATTTCATTGTCAAAAAAGCGTATTCGTAAAAATATTTTGAAGAAAAAAACTTATTTTTCCATAGTACACTCTTACTCTTTAGCAAAATCAAGATCATTTTCCAGCGGGAATGAACATCCAAAACCAAAGGGTTTTTTGGGGCAACAACAACAAACAAATAATAAGTAATACGGTTTTGGAATAATCTGAATTGACCTATCAAAAAATTATTTAAATTACTTAAATATGAATAATTTCGATTAATTAATTAATGTACTTTTATGTGTTGAATTACTCAGTACAATATTGTTAGAACAAACTCCTCTGATATATAGAATAAAAGTTTTGGTATACTGTGTGCTAAGTATTCTTTCCCTATCAATGATCCATTAATTTTTCATAATAGAATTCTCATAATAAAATATGAGAATTCTATTATGAAAAGTGGAGTATTCTTGCAATAGTACTTATGGCTTCCATTTTCTCCAAAATCGTTGGTTTAATGTTAGTAAAGTAAATCCTATTAATATTAATAGGAGCATAAAGTTTGATTCTATAAATTTTTCCTTTTATTGAAAGAATTCTCAAAATTTAAGGGAGAAACTAATTAGAAAAAAAGGAGTTCCAACTCTTTCAAGCAGTCTTTCTATTCTATTAGGCACAGCAAGAGTTTATTGTAAAAAAAATTGCAATGATACTACCAAACGAAGTCTATTTTAATGAAGACTCTAATGTTCCTAAATTTTATAGACTTTCCCAATCTCGACGATTCGCGAGATAATAGCTATTATTCTTTTAAGTTACCTATTATTTGAAGTTAGCCGCCATGGTGAAATTGGTAGACACGCTGCTCTTAGGAAGCAGTGCTCAAGCATCTCGGTTCGAACTGAGTGGCGGCATTCTCGAAAAAGAATACAATAGATTAGAAAATGGATTCAATTCGAAATTTACAATTTTGTAATGGGACCTTCCCCTTATGCTATTTGCAACTTTAGAACATATACTAACTCATATCTCTTTCTCAACCATTTCTATTGTGATTACGATTCATTTGATAACCTTATTAGTTCGTGAACTTGGGGGATTACGTGATTCGTCAGAAAAAGGAATGATAGTTACTTTTTTCTCTATAACAGGATTCCTAGTTTCTCGTTGGGCTTCTTCGGGACATTTTCCATTAAGTAATTTATATGAGTCATTGATCTTCCTTTCATGGGCTCTGTATATTCTTCATACCATTCCTAAGATACAGAACTCTAAAAATGATTTAAGCACAATAACTACGCCAAGTACTATTTTAACGCAAGGCTTTGCCACATCGGGTCTTTTTACTGAAATGCATCAATCCACAATACTAGTACCTGCTCTACAATCTCAGTGGTTAATGATGCATGTCAGTATGATGTTACTAAGCTATGCAACTCTTTGTGCGGATCCTTATTATCTGCCGCTATTCTAATCATTAGATTTCGAAAGAATTTCCATTTCTTTTCTAAAAAGAAAAAAAATGTTTTATTTAAAACATTTTTCTTTAGTGATTTTAATGCAAAAAGAAGTGCTTTAAAAAGCACCTCTGTTCCTTCATTTCCAAATTATTACAAATATCAATTAACGGAGCGTTTGGATTCTTGGAGTTATCGTGTCATTAGTCTAGGATTTACCCTTTTAACCATAGGTATTCTTTGTGGAGCAGTATGGGCTAATGAGGCGTGGGGATCCTATTGGAATTGGGATCCTAAGGAAACTTGGGCATTTATTACTTGGACCATATTTGCAATTTATTTACATAGTAGAACAAATCCAAATTGGAAGGGTACGAATTCGGCACTTGTAGCTTCGATAGGATTTCTTATAATTTGGATCTGCTATTTTGGTATCAATCTATTAGGAATAGGTTTGCATAGTTATGGTTCGTTTACATTAACACCTAAATGATTACATAAACTGAAACCTTCATGAAATGCACTTTTTACCTTTTTTGTTTTATTTGAGAACCCTTTGAGAGGGCGTTCAAAGGGTTCTCAAATAAAACAAAAAAGATCTAATTAGACTTTTTACTTTTTTCTGCATTAATAGTAATAGAGCGGACTAATTAAAAAAACCTATTTAGGATAATAATTTGATAAGAGAGCCTCTACCCTGTCAACGGATAGGGAGAGAACTAAATCTGGATAAATACCAATACCTATTACTGGTAAAAAGATACAGATTAAAATAAAGAGTTCCCGTGGTCCAGAATCCACAAAATTTGCGTTTGGAACATTAAATAGCTTGTATCCATAGAACATCTGGCGTAACATAGATAATAAATAAATAGGGGTTAATATCATTCCGATTGCCATTACAAAAGTAATTAGCATTTTTGGCATTAACAGAAATTTTGGACTAGTAATTAGTCCAAAAAAGACTACTAATTCTGCGACAAAACCACTCATTCCTGGTAAGGCAAGAGAAGCCATTGAAAAGCTACTAAACATAGTAAAAATTTTCGGCATTGGGATAGATATTCCCCCAAGTTCTTCGAGATAAACAAGACGCATTCTATCAGAAGCCGTTCCTGCCAAGAAAAAAAGTGTAGCACCAATAAATCCATGGGATAATATTTGTAAAATAGCTCCATTGAGTCCAATGTTGGTTATGGAACCAATTCCTATAATTATGAAACCCATATGAGATACGGAGGAATAGGCTATTCTTTTTTTGAAATTTCGTTGACCAAGAGAAGTTGAAGCTGCATAGATTATCTGGATAGCTCCTATTATTACCAACCAGGGCGAAAATAGATAATGAGCATGAGGTAATAATTCCATGTTGATACGAATCAATCCATATGCTCCCATCTTTAATAAGATTCCCGCTAAAAGCATACATGTACTATAATGAGCTTCCCCATGGGTATCTGGTAACCACGTATGTAGGGGTATAATCGGCAATTTGACAGCATAAGCAATAAGGAAGCCAAAATATAAAAGTATTTCCAAGGTTGCTGGGTATGATTGATTAATTAATCTTTCCAAATCTAATCCTGGTTCATTGGAACCATATAAGCCCATACCCAGAACTCCGATTAAGAAAAAAATGTAACCGCCTGAAGTATAAAAAATAAATTTTTTAGCTGAATATAAACGCCTCTTTCCCCCCCACATGGATAAAAGTAAGTAAACAGGAATTAATTCTAACTCCCACATGATAAAAAAAAGTAAAAGATCTCGCGAAGAAAATAATCCTATTTGACCACTATACATTGCGAGCATCAGGAAATAGAATAATCGCGAATTCCGGGTAACTGGCCAAGCTGCTAAAGTAGCTAAAGTAGTTATAAATCCTGTCAATAAAATAGATCCTACTGAAAGTCCATCGATTCCCAATCTCCAGTGAAAATCGAGGATATCTATCCATTTATAATCCTCCTTTAGTTGGATTAAGGGATCCTCCAGTTGGAAATGATAACAGAATGCATAAGTCATTAGAAGGAATTCTAATAAACAAATGGATATAGTATACCACCTAATGATTTTGTTTCAACTATGGGGTAAAAAGAAAATTAATAAACCTGCAAATATCGGCAAAACAACAAGTATTGTTAACAAAGTAAAATAAATCATGAAAAAGTGATAAAGACAAGATACGTTTTGATTCAGAAAAGCCTGTGCTCGATTATTTCAATCACAGGCTTCTTCTGTAAAGAGTAATCAGACGATTCGAATGAAGTTTTTTGTAACGTATCAATAAGATAGAGCCATACTACGGTTTGTTTCAGGTCCTAAATAAACACGGACACTTAAAAAATCTGTCGGGCAGGCGGATTCGCATCTTTTACAACCCACACAATCTTCAGTTCTCGGCGCGGAAGCAATTTGCTTGGCTTTACATCCATCCCAAGGTATCATTTCTAATACATCTGTTGGACAAGCTCGTACACATTGAGTGCATCCTATACATGTATCGTAAATTTTTACGGAATGTGACATTGTATCTATAAATTTTTCTTTTCAACATAAAATTTTTCGATCTGGTAAAAATGAAATTAGTACTATCATGAGTCATATGTATTGTAGACACCAGACGAAGCAATGGTTTATCCAAACCTCAAAAAAAATATATATATATTTTTTTTAATCCGTTTGTGAGAAAGCGTGAAAAAAGCCAAGAGACTTGAATATTTGACTTCAATAATCAGAATTATATGAATTGTAGATACAATTGAATTAGCCAATAAATTGGCTATCGTCTTTTCAATATAAATTATTGCAATATTAAATTGCAATATCAATGAATTACAAAAATTCATTTAAGTGAAAAAGAATACTATGCAATAACCTATTAAAAAAAAATGTATATTCTCAAATAATACTAAGAAAATAGTATTGATTTCCATTCATCTTAATATTCAATATTATTATATATGCGCCTTTGTTTATAGGATTGTATATCTAATTATTCAATAAATTAGATTGATTGACACGAGTTGATTTCCTATTACGATGGATGGAAGAAAGAATGGATAGTCCAATAGCGGCCTCAGCAGCCGCAAGGGCTATCACAAAAATTGCAAAAATGTCTCCTTTTAATTGGCGACTGTCAAATAGATCAGAAAATGTTACGAGATTTAGATTAATTGAATTCAGTATAAGTTCAAGACATATTAGAGCTCTAACCATGTTTCGGCTTGTGATCAATCCATAGATACCAATCGAAAATAAATAGACACTCAAAAAAGTACATGCTCAAACATCATTAATTAACTCCTTATAAATCTCGATTCATTTCAATATGAGGACAAGAATTGAACCGATTCAATTAATTACAATAGAACAATTACACAACAAAAGAGAAAAGAAAGAAGGTATTTGTTGGCAGTAGATCGGTTTTACTAAATCAAAATTTTGATTCTTTAGTTATTTATTTTAGATTTGCAATTTTAGAATTTTTACTATTTCCAAATTTTCTTATTGCCGAGCCATAGTAATTGCACCTATTAAAGAAACTAGAAGAATTATGGAAATGAGTTCAAACGGAAGATAAAAATCGGTTGCTAAATGAATCCCAATTTGTTGAACATTATTTATGAGACCCTGTTCTACTATTTGGTTTGATCTTGTAGTCCAAAGAATTCCATACCATGACGTATCTGGGATAGTAGTCATTAGTGAAAAACAATAGTTATACAAACTAGTGAAGTGAACCCATCTCCAATAGTCCAATAATTCTTATCTTTAGACCATTCTGAGCCATTTACGAACATTACGGCGAATATGATCAAGACATTTATGGCTCCAACATAAATAAGAAGTTGTGCCACAGCTACAAAGTAGGAATTTAATAAAAAATAGAATAAGGATATACAAACAAGAACTAATCCCAGCGAAAAGGCAGAATAAATGGGGTTGTTAAGTAATACTACTCCTAGACCCCCTAGTAGAAGAACAAATCCCCCAAATAGCATAAGAATCTCATGTATTGGTCCAGGTAAATCCATTATGGATAAAAAGAAATTAATAGTATAAAATTTTTCATGAACTGACTAAAACTAAAGGATTCAAGAAAGGCAAAAGGGATTAGGATATTTTTTGGGGGTATAAGCTGTATAGTTAGAAATTATATCACGAAAATCTAGTCTGATTTAAAATAATCAAAAATTCCGAATAAGCATGTAGTTATTCGTTTTTCTTTATAGTTAGTAAAGGATTATTCTTTTTTTATAACAAAAAGAAAAGAAAAAAATACGAATTTAGTAATCAGTAATCGTTCTTGAATTCGAAGATTTATCTTCCTCTATTTTACTTTTAGTAGAATTTCTAATTGTTTGAATTGTGTAATCTTCCATTATGGAGATCGGTAACCGACTTAAAGCAATTTGATTGTAATTCAATTCATGACGATCATAAGTAGAAAGTTCATACTCTTCAGTCATTGATAAACAGCTTGTCGGACAGTACTCAACACAATTGCCACAAAATATACAAACTCCGAAATCAATACTATAATTAAGCAATTGCTTCTTTTTAATATCCTTTTCAAATCTCCAATCCACAAGGGGTAGATCTATCGGACATACGCGAACACATACTTCACAAGCAATACATTTATCAAATTCAAAGTGGATTCGGCCCCGAAAACGCTCCGGTGTAATTGATTTTTCGTAAGGGTAGTGAATCGTTATAGGTAAACGATTTGTGTGGGATAAGGTAGTTATGAAACTTTGACCAATGTACCGTGTAGCACGTATTGTTTGTTGACCATAACTCATGAACCCAGTTACCATAGGGAACATATTCATTCTAAATATCTATGAAAAGATATGTTTCTTTCTCTTGTTTGAGAGAACCTTTGTGTTGAAAATATTCTTACTGTTATTGTATTATCTTATTTATAGTGAAACAAGTTGGGAAGAGGTTGTTAATAAGAGATTGCCCAGAGAAATAGGTAAAAGAAATTTCCATCCAAGATTTAATAACTGATCCATTCTCATCCTGGGTAAAGTCCATCTTATTGTGATAGAAATGAAGAGAAATAAATAAGCTTTAGTTAATGTAATAAAGATACCTATTGTTATTTCCAAAATTCCAATTGGGTTATTCATTTGGAAAAAATCAAAAAAGGATATATAGGGAATAGATAAATTCCACCCACCTAAGTAGAGAACTGTTACAAATAAAGAGGAAACTAATAAATTGAGGTAAGAAACAAGATAAAATAAACCATATTTTATACCGGAATATTCGGTTTGATAACCTGCTACTAATTCTTCCTCTGCTTCTGGTAAATCAAAAGGTAATCTTTCACATTCTGCCAACGAAGAAATTAGAAAAACTAGAAAACCTATAGGCTGGCGCCAAATATTCCATCCAAAAAAACCATACTTTGACTGTGCTTCAACTATATCAACTGTACTTGAACTGTTAGATAATCATAGTCGATGATAACATCACAGTTCCCACCGCTATTCCAAAACCGTACGTGAAACCTTAGCTTCATACGGCTTCTATGATCAGAAAAAAGAGAGGACTGTTTCGTTATTAGCCCCCGGGGCGCAGATAGAATTAGGTAAAATAAAATAGATGGCAAAGTCCTAAATTAGACCAAAGTAATTCTGTCTGCTAGAATAAGAAAAAGAGCTTCTGAATTGATCTCATCCTTTATAATATAATAAATTTATTTCTTTCTTCAGTAATAACTTAATCTTGGAATAAAATACTTGTTATAGGAATTAAATTAATAAATGAAAAGATTTGGGTATTAGTTCATAAGGAATTCTCTATGAATAGAGGAAGGAAATAATTCCAATTTTTTTGTATTGCACTCCACATCTTTTGTCCTACTCTTCTTTCCCTAGGTAGGGGGTATTTAAAATTAAAAAGAAAAAAAAAGGGGTAAAGGGTTAATTCGTTCTTTATAGCCATTTCCTTAACAAGTGAATGGGAACATACTCTGGATCGGAATACGAAGAAAGTACTACTTGATAATTTCCACTAATTTCAAGTCCTTATTATGATTCCTTATTATGGGGCAAAATCTCTAATATCTTAGATTCTCCATTCTTAATCCTTTATGTACTTTAGTGTTCCTAACCCTTCACTAACTTTTGATGGATTCTTCTTATGATTATAAGTTATAGTAATAACTAGGAATATTCTAGTAATGGAATTCCATATCGCGAATCCTTTATTCTTGCCCGCTTCAAGATAGGATGACTAATTAAAAAATATCAATCTTGGGATAAAGAGTTTACACTGCTTATGTTTACTTCAACTTTTTTCTTGTACGTAGGAAATGAGATTTTTCTTTTTACTACAAATTTATAAGGTGTTTTGTTTCACTCATATAGCTATCTAGTTTAACTTACCAACCCGAATACGGAATAATAAAAGGAAGATAAATAGTTAATGGATTTTATAGGAAAAAGACCCTATTTTAACGAATCACACGTAGAGATATTGCTAGCACACAAAAAGTTAATGGTATTTCATAACTAATGGATTGAGCAGCAGCTCGTAGACCGCCTGAAAAAGAATATTTATTATTTGAGCTATATCCTGCCATAAGAAGACCGATAGGGGCAATACTTGAAATGGCAATCCATAAACAAACACCAATACTAAGATCAGCTAAAATAAAATGATATCCCAAAGGGATAACTAAAAACTTAATAAAATGGATATGACTGCTATAGAGGGTCCAATGCTAAATAAAGGAATATCCTCGGGATGGTAGTATATCCTCTTTAAAAGTAGCTTAGTCCCATCTGGTATAGCTTGAAGCAGTCCCAGGGGGCCCGCATATTCAGGACCAATACGTTGTTGTATCGACGCGGATATTTCTCTTTCTAACCACACAATTACGAGTACCTCTATTGTGATTCCCAAAAGGAGGGTCAAAATGGGTAGAATCGATATGAGTCCATAGACTTCTTTTAATAATTCCGATTTCGAAAAAGAATTTATAGTTTCTACCTCTACCCTATCTATTATCATTTCAACGATCAACTTCTCCCATAATGATATCTATACTACCTAATATCGTCATGATATCAGCCAATTTCATTTTTTTAACTAGTTGAGGAAGAATTTGCAAATTAATAAAACCGGGTGGACGAATTTTCCATCTCCAGGGGAAAAGGCTATCATCTCCTACTAGATAAATTCCTAATTCACCTTTTGGGGCTTCCACTCTTACATAAAGTTCTTGCTTTGACAATTCAAAATTGGGTGAAGGTTTTTTACCAAGAAATCTATATTCAAAATCATTCCATTCGGAATTCTTTGCTTTCTTAAAGCGTCGGACTTCTAAATTCTCATAAGGGCCTCCAGGAATTTTTTCTACTGCTTGTTGAATTATTTTAATAGATTCCCTCATTTCACTGACTCGTACTAAATAACGAGCTAATGAATCCCCTTCTTTTTGCCACTGGACTTTCCAATCAAATTGGTTGTAAGACTCATAAGGATCCACTTTACGAAGATCCCATTGTATTCCAGAAGCTCGTAACATAGGTCCCGATAAGCCCCAATTTACTGCTTCTTCTCCCCTAATAAAACCTACTCCCTCAACTCGCTCTAAAAAAATGGGATTCTGTGTAATAAGTTGTTGATATTCAACAACTCCGCGTAAAAAATAATCACAGAAATCCAAACATTTATCGATCCATCCATAAGGTAGATCCGCGGCTACTCCTCCGATGCGAAAGTAATTGTGCATCATTCGCATACCTGTAGCAGCTTCAAATAGATCGTATATTAATTCTCTCTATCTAAAAATATAGAAAAAAGGTGTCTGTGCGCCGAGATCCGCCATAAAAGGCCCAAGCCATAACAAGTGAGAAGCTATACGGCTCAGCTCTAACATAATTACCCTAATATAGCTGGCTCTTTGCGGTATTTGAATATTCTCCAAGAATTCTGGTGCATTTACCGTTATTGCTTCTGTAAACATAGTAGCTAAATAATCCCATCGTGTTACATAA
>CM042691.1:91434357-91436857 GCA_023614405.1 Avena insularis
CTACTATACCAGGAATATCAATGAACCCTATTCTTGCAATTGCTCAAGATACCCTCTTTTAGCTGCTAGGTCTATTTCTTAGTTCAAGATCCCTCTTACTAACTGGAATAAAAGAATTAGTAGATCTGTTCCGCCCAAAATGGGAATGGGCGCTAGGGTTATGAACTTATAATCATGGAATCGACTCGATCATCAGATTATAAGTTCATTCCATACCGGACCAGACCGTGCACATTCTTATTATGAGAAGGGGGTCATTCGAGCCTATGGAAATAGGATACTCTGTTTACATAGAAATTCCTACGTCCTTACATTCTATTTAGGATTAGGAATAGGTGTAATCAGACCTGCTTTTGACATATCTATTCTATCCTATTCTTAGTTGGGTACCATATGCACCTCTTTGGGCTTCTATTGAATCGAGAAATTGGATTGTACATCTTTCATCTTTTTGATTTTGATATCGATTTTGATACATATAAGGTGTCCTACGGATAATGCAAATCGAAGCTATTTGATGTCTGACTCAGGCCTATATGACCGATCGATCGAAATACTCCAAGACTCCACCTTTGTCATATATTCCATATATCACATTAGATAGATATCATATTCATGGAATACGATTCACTTTCAAGATGCCTTGATGCTGAAATGGTAGACACGCGAGACTCAAAATCTCGTGCTGAAGAGCATGGAGGTTCGAGTCCTCTTCAAGGCATAATATGGAGAATGCTCATTCAATCAGCATTCCCTGTAGAAGTATTCCGAAAATCTGCGCCTGGCGCTCTCCTCTATCTTCTGAGGTCCTTAACCATCTCCCTGAGAAAAGTAGACAGTAAAAGCCAAAATAGACTAAATATAGCCTAAACGATCCTAAAAATCCCTCGAAGGAGATAATAAAGAACCCAAAGCAGATGGTATCCTACTGCAAGGATGGTCTTAAGAATCCAAAAGAGGTTGCTCAGAAGAGATAGATGTATCCCAACCGCTATTGCTCTCGCGTAAAGACTTTTTTTTACGCGACGGGAAAAGTGACTACGAATTCCTTTTTTTGTTTGCGAATCCCTGTTTGTATCCTTTGAGCGCACGCCAATAAGTAGCGATCAAATCAAGGAAATCGATCAAACGATCTCAATACCATGAAAGAGAAAGTTCCCAGATCCAGGGAAGCTTATCATAAAGGGCTTCGACAAGGGGTTTTATTCGTTCTTTGAGCAAAAAGATAAAGATCGGATAGATTCGAACCGCAATTGCAAAGGTAATAACTACTATGCCAGCTCAAATCACGATCTTCACCAACTTGGATTTGGTTCTCTCGCGAAAATCGCGAGTTGCAGAGATGAGAACCATGAAAAGCAAGATCCCGAATAAGAAAACAGAAACTGAGGAAACCACAAGAGTGAAGACTAGTAGAGTCTCGTCTTTTGTCATTCTTTGCTCCTTTTTCACTCAATGATTCATTCTAATTTCCCGACCAAAAATTCTATATATATAGAATATGATATCTAATATGACACCCGATTTGTCAAAGGGATTGGACTGGTGACTTACCCATTCAGTGACTTTGGCACTGGACGTTCCAAAAACGGGTACTATGGGATCGGGTGAATTAGAGAATAGACAGAGGTCCGTTGGCATTTCAGCCTTTCTTCTCCTTTCAGGGCCTATCCGAAAGAGAATCCAGTACCTCTTGGTCCTGAATAGCAGAATAGGACGAACGAACTGCCCTCACGGATATCTTTGCTTTGGAACAAAACAAAACCCTGCAATCAAATAGATTGTCCCAAGGGCGCCATATTCTAGGAGCCCAAGTTATGCTATTGAAAATTCGTTCCTCTAGCAGTTCCGGTTTGAGCATTCCGTTCCCTTTTTCAAACCCCACTTCTTTTCATATAACAATCCCTGATCAAAGAGAGAACAATATCCATTTCAAAACATTTCTAATGGATTCCTTGGTTCGGACCGACAAAGTAATGGCACTCGATTATTATCAACCTGACTGCAATCTTTTTTTGTCGGTAAGGATTGCACCAGAGAACCTTCCACTTCTAATAGGCCATGAACTATAGATAGAGAAGAATCATTCTGAGCGAGTACATAAGAAGGGATCCACTTTTTTCATCGGTTCCAGGGGAAGACCAAAGATCTTGCGCGGCAGGTCCGCCAGAAAAACTCAAAAGAGAAAGAATTCTCGTTAATCTCTTCATGCTCGTTCCAAGTTCGAAGTACCTTTTGGCCAAAGAAAAACCCGCTCCCTAACACGATTGCCTCTTTATATAGATAGATTCGATGGGGTTATTACTTATAAGTCTATTTTGTACAAGAGCCCCTCCTATCTGATAGAAAAAGGTCCCAGGATCCCGAGCTGATCTTACCTTGGCTCGCAAACCCCAAGTTTATCTATGAAGAGCTAATCTAATTGTATTTTTTTCTATAATGGATTTCTTATGTGGAATACTAATGGATAGGGCCTTGTTGCTAAGTGCTACAAGATCTA
>CM042691.1:92041857-92208557 GCA_023614405.1 Avena insularis
GGTGGATCTTGTGGTATCTTGATCTTGTGCTCCCCTGGTATATTTATCTTCTGGCTTGTCCTTGATCTAGCCCATCACCTCCTGATCCTAAGGGTTTGATCTTGGTCTTGCTATCCACCTGATCTTCCCCCTCCTTATATCGCCATCCTGGTGATGTGATTCTGGCTTTGGTTGGTTTAGCTGCTGGCTGTTGTGCTTGGTTTAGCTGATGGCTAAGCTAGATGTTCTTGTGTGTGTGAGCAGTGAAGAGATGCACTAGTGCCTCTCCACGGTTGTGCTGATGGTTTTGTGTGTTTGAGCTGTGTTGTGAGGCTGACAGCACACACCATGCATTTTGGTGTGTGTCCTGCCTATGTGCTTGATGTGCACTTGTATATATGCTCTGGACTTGAGAGTTACGTTGATCTGATTACAGTTACCTGGCTGGTGAAACTTGCCCCTCCTTGTTGTCATTTTACTTTTTGGCTTAAAATTTATGAAAGATAGATTCTTTCATATTGGTGAAACTTGCCCCTTTCATAAATTACTCAATGATGAACCTTGACTAGTGCACTTCACTGACATGTCTGAAAGTAAAACAATATTAACCCTAACCTTCTTTATTCTTTTATTAGTGTTTGTTTTGCAGGTACACATTTGAAGATGAAGATTTTAGTTTAGGTTTTCTTTATAGAATAGTTAATGTAAACTTCTTTATTCTTTTGTAATTTTCATTTTATTATTTTGTAATAAAGATTATATTATTACAATAAAGAAATATTCTTATTCTTTATTTATTTGCTATTGTGGAGTTTGTGGATAATTTCAGTAAGTTACATTTTTGTAACTTATTTATTGAATGAAAACATGAAATAAGTATCCATTATCTTAATTGTTTTCTTTAGATAAAGTTTGAGTTATATTGATTAACTCTTAATTAAATCAAGATTCAAACCTTATTCATAATTCATTTGAATTATAATTCAAACACTCAAGTTTAAAATTCAAATTCATTTTCCAAAACACATAATTCCTCAAAGATCATATCAAAGTCTATAGAAATCATCCTTTAAGACTAAACCTAATCTCAAAGTATGAAAGAAACCTTGATCACTTTAGGTTTTTCTTTGGCGAAATTTTTACCCACATTTTCACAGATGAATGCATGCAACATTCCAAATTCCTAAATCTACCCTTCATTAGTTCCTAAATGTTGGGATGTTACAGACTTCCCCCCTTAAATTAAACTTCGTCCCGAAGTTTGTGGAGATGTACCTGAATAGTTCTGGATAGGCTTTTCTTAAATCCTCTTCTTTCTCCCATGTGGCTTCCCTTTCAGGGTGATGTTCCCACTGTACCTTGCAATATTTGATTGCTCTGTTCCTCAATCTTTTCCAGTTTTCTTCCAGAATCTTATAGGGCTTTTCAATATAGGTCAGTGCGCTTGTAGTTCTATCTCTTGGTGTGTGATTGCATCATCGGAACTTTCAAACATTTACGAAGTAGTGACACATGGAAAACATTATGCACTTGAGCTAATATTGATGGTAACTCTAAAGCATAAGCTATAGTTCTGTTTTGACTCAATATCTTGAATGGTCCGATGTATCTTGGACTCAATTTTCCTTTAACTCCAAACCTTTTCACCCCTTTCATTGGACTTACTTTCAAATATACCATATCTCCCACTTCTGGATGCCATGATCTTTGACTTTGATCCGCATAACTTTTCTGCCTACTCTGGGCTATTTTCAGTCTATCCGTGATCTTATCAATGATATCTTGTCTTTCCTTGATATAATATGGCGCAAATTATTTACTGCTTTCAGGCTCATACCAACATATTGGTGATCTACACTTCCTTCCATACAGAACATGGTATGGAGCGGCCTTCAGACCACTCTGATAGCTATTGTTATAAGAAAATTCTGCCAATGGTAGATGATCTTCCCATGTACCTCCAAAATCTAGTGCACAAGCTCTTAACATGTCTTCTAGTATTTGATTTGTTCTTTTAGTTTGACCTCCTGTCTCAGGATGATATGATGTGCTGAAATCTAACTTTGAACCAAGTGCTTCATGCAATTGCTTCCAAAATGTTGAAGTAAACACTGATCCCCTATCAGTTACAATCTTTTTGGGTACTCCATGCTTACTTACTATCTCTTTGACATATACTTCAAATAACTTCTCGGCATTATCTTTTTGATTCACCAGAATAAAATGTGCACTCTTAGTGAGTCTGTCCACAATTACCCATATCATATCCTTCCTTTTTGGTGTCATGGGCAATCATGTGATGAAGTCCATACCTATTTCCTCCCACTTCCATTCAGGAATTTCCAAGGGTTGTAATGGTCCTGCTGGACTTTGATGTTCAGCTTTCACCCTTTGGCAAGTATGGCATTCAGATACATATTTAGCAATATCTCTTTTCATGTTATTCCACCAGAATAGTTCTTTCAAATCCATATAAATCTTAGTACTCCCTGGATGTATAGAATATGGTGTTTCATGTGCTTCTCTGAGTATGACATCTCTAATCTCAGTCACATCTGGAACACATAGACGGTCTTGAAACCATAAAGACTCATAATACCCAAGGCGAAAAACTGATTTTTTTCCCTTGAGATATCCTCCGAATTTCCTCAACAATAAAAGGATCTTCTGCTTGATGTCTACAAATTTCTTGCTTAAGATCACTGCCCTGCTCTGCAACTACCTGCATAGTAGCTAATCCTCCAAGAACCTTTGTTCTAATGAATTGAAGCTCTAATCTTTCCAAGTCCATTTGTAACTCTTTTGGTAACTCCCGATTACTAGGCTGAATATCTGCACTCTTTCTGCTTAAAGCATCAGCTACAACATTTGCTTTCCCTGGAGTATAGTTGATTGTTAAATCATAATCCTTGATTAGTTCCAACCAACGCTTCTGTCTCATATTCAATTCCTTTTGAGTGAAGAAATATTTGAGACTTTTATGGTCAGTGTATAACTCACATCTGGCTCCATAAAGAAAATGCCTCCATCCTTTCAGTGCAAAACTACTACTGCTAACTCTAAATCATGAGTTGGATAGTTGACTTCATGTGGTTTCAGTTGTCTTGAACCATAAGCAATCACTTTCCGATCTTGCATTAATACACAACCCAAACCTTCTTTAGACGCATCACAGTATACTGTGAACTCCTTCCCTGTTTCAGGAACCGCTAAGATTGGAGTTGTGGTTAACCTAGTCTTCAACTCTTGAAAACTTGCTTCACATTTCTCATCCCAATTGAATGGTGTATTCTTCCTTAACAATTTGGTCATTGGTCCGGCTATTTTGGAGAAACCTTCAATGAATCTCCGATAATAACCAGCCATTCCTAAGAAATCTCGAATTTGCTTCACATTGATTGGTGCAGTCCACTCTAGTACTAACTGAACTTTATATGGATTCACAGCAATTCCATCTTTACTGATCACATGACCGAGGAATTCTACCTCATCTAGCCAAAATTCACACTTACTAAACTTAGCATAAAGTTTGTGTTCCCTTAGAGTCTACAATGCTATTCTTAAATGATCAGCATGCTCTTCCTTATCCTTGAAATATATCAGAATATCATCAATAAAGACTGTGATGAACTTGTCCAAATATGGCATGAAGATTTTATTCATCAGATTCATGAATATTGCCGGTGCATTGGTCAAACCAAATTGTACTACCAGATACTCATGGTGTCCATATCTTGAGACAAATGATGTCTTTGGAACATCTTCCGGTTTGATTTTTATTTGATGGTATCCAGATCTTAAATCGATCTTTGAAAATACTCCAGGCCCTTTCACTTGATCAAACAAATCTGGAATTCTTGGTAAAGGATACTCATTCTTTATAGTAACGTTGTTTAAGTTTCTATAATCTCCACACATTCTTCTTCCACCATCTCTCTTATCCACAAAGATTACTGGTGTTCCCCATGGAGATACACTTTCCTGAATAAATCCTTTTCTGGCTAACTCATCAATTTGCTCTTTGAGTTCTTTTAACTCTTTGGGTCCCATTTTATATGGTGCTTGAGCTATTGGTGTTGTACCAGGAATTAGGTAAATAGTGAACTGTATCTCCCGGTCTGGTGGCATTCCTGGTATCTCTGCTGAAAAAATCTTGAAATTCATTTACTATAGGAATATCTTCCAATTTGACCTCTTTCATTGAGTTCAACTGCAGATCCACCATGATATGACTGTGCTTATCTGCTTGGTAAACTATCCTTGCTCCACTTGGAGTTTTAATTGAGACAGTTTTCTCCTCACAATTTATCTGAGCTCCATGTTCCATCATCCAATCCATTCCCAGCACTACTGCAATTCCCTTCAAAGGAACCACATAAAGGTCTGCGAAATATGTACAACCATAGATCGAGATAACCTGATCTTGTTTTATGTGGCGTACAATCACATTCCCTCCTGCCATAACTACGGTGATAGGACTTTCTAACATTGCCCTTCTAATCCCGAACTTATCACAAAATTCTTCAAAAATGAATGAAGTAGTTGCACCAGTATCAAATAGAACTTTGCCATGATTGGTAAGGATATTGAGCATACCTATCACTGCATGCTCCTAATTATCCACCTCCTCGAGGGTTGCACAATTCAGTTTCCCGGTAGGTCTGTTCCTCTTGCCATTGTTGTTCTTGCCATTATTTCCTCCTTTATTGGGCTGTCCATTTCCTCCACTGGTTTGTCCTCCTCCCTTGGTAGGCCAACCTCCTGGCGATTTGCTCAGACAATCTGGCTTGATATGCCCCTTCTGACCACAACCGTAACAGATCACTACAGGCGTTTTGCATTCCCTCTGGAAATGCCCTGGAATTCCACAATTGTTACAAATAACATTCCTTCTCAGATTGGATTTATTTCCACCACTGCCCTTGTTATTGTTGCCATAGTTCCTGTTCCGAGGTTTGAATTCCAGATTGTGTTTAGGTTTGCTTGCCTGAATCCTCTTGGTTTCCTTCTTGGCTCTCTTCCTCCGGTCCTCTTGGACATTCTTATAATCATCTTCGAAAGTAATGGCTGCATCCAACAACTGTTGATAAGTTTGCTTATTGGCTAACCTTAGCTGCATTTTCACAAATGGGTTTAACCCACGCAGAAAACGTTTCTTCCGTTTCTCTTCAGTGTTAACATCCTCCTCAGCATAACGAGACAATTGACTAAACTCCCGGATGTACTTCATGACACTAGTATATCCCTGTTGAAGCTCCTCAAATTCTCTCTGCTTCAACTCCATAACACTTTCCGGAACATGATATTCACGGAATCTCTGCTTAAACTCCTCCCAGGTAAACTCCCTTCCTGGTTGTTTTATGGCCAACTGATTTTCCCACCATGATGCCGCAGGTCCAGTCAGAAGATGAGTTGCATACCTCAATTTCTCCTCATCATTGCAACCTACAGTTTTCAGCTTCCTTTCAGTATCTTCTAGCCAATCTTCTGCATCCATTGGTTTAGGAGCTGATGCAAAAGGTAACGGTCCTACATTCTGAAAATCAGATAAACTCACTCCTCCACCTTCAGGTGCCCTCTGATTTGCTCGCCCCAGCAACTCTTCCATGAACTTATTCTTGGTCTCTTGCATCATTTGCATGCACTGCATAAAGTTCTGCCCCATTAACGGCCTCATTGGTGGCGGTGGTAATGCTCCTTGATTTGCTGCATCTGCATTGGCCTTCTCTTTGGCCTCTCGCTCCATCCGCTGTGATCAGTTTCGCTTTCTACACCCGTATCGATGACCCTCTAGTCCTACAACATAAAGCGAATACTCATAATTACATCATGCACATGTGTTCTGAGCTCGACTTTACGCACAGAACTAGTCACACAATGAAGATCCAAAGAAAATCCAAATGTGCATTTCACATATGATACATAATATCATAATAATACAAAGTCATTACAATATATACCATATAGGTATAATCACAAAACTACCTTATTCATCTCACTATCTTATTTCTTGGAGTACAATACACGGTACTTGATATCACTAACTAGTTTCCTCCTTCTGGTAGTAACTACGCTCATCATACATGCCTGATGTCCAACTGTGATGACGTGTTGTTCGTCGCACAGTTTGTGGAACAAACAGCCTTCCAGAAGGAACATACTATGTATCTGAAGTGTCAGGACTTGATTAATTACTCAACCTGAGCGCATTGACTCCCTCCAGCTCAGCTGAAAAGTCTTCAGAAACATATTCAACATTATCTCCCTCCTGCATCTCCTGAGCTTCATTCCTTGAGTTGTTAACAGGATACGCAGATCCTGCTGCTTCCCAGGTGCTCCCTTGGGCAAGATAGTTAAAAACTGGATAATGTATATACCCTGGGTTTTGAGAAGATGTTGATGGTTCAAACACTCTCTCCTCAGGATCTTCTTCTTCATCCTGATTATCTATTGACATGGTATTTCTACTACTGTTATTAGGGTTAATCCTTGCACCCATCCAACTAGATTGTCCAACATTTCTGTCAGAACCATCTGAGGACATCTGGTGTTCATGAGATCCGTCATATGATCCCATTCTCCAACCATCCGAATTCTCAATAGGAAGTTCTGAGTCAGAACCATCCTCTGAGCCCTGTGGTACTGCATACCTCATATCTATAGTAGGATCATGTATAGGTTCAGGTCTTAGTAAATAAGGATATGGTATAAAAGATTCAGGATCTATAGGTATATCCTTAAAGACAGGTGTTGCACTACTACTTGCTTCCTTTTCTAACTGGACTGCTAACTGCTTCCTTCTTTCCGGATCAGTTAGATCCTCTAACATGTCATTTTTATCTTCGACAATCACTTGATGTGTCTTATAAAAAGATGCAACTAGTGTTCAATATCTATCCATAAACTTGGAAGCTAACTTAGGATGCTTCTTAACCAAAGTAAGATGATCCAGTATAGGCTCCGAGTCTATAGAATCATGAGGTATCACAGAGAATGTGCTACCTTCTAACTCCTTGGTTTTCTGCTCCCGGATATTAGTTATCGCCTCCACAACAGCAACATGATATGCTGCTAAATGACTCCTACCTTCACCTATAGGTAGATCGTGATATAATCCAAGCTCCTATGGAAGTTGGATACTCAAATGATACTTGGATAACATCCGGCCACCAAGGTAAGTGATAGTGTTCACTGGAATTCTAGTTGGACAACTAAAGATCTTTAAAAGTTGACGAAGTTGGTCAGTGAATGATCCTTGATAATCATCAAGAGTCTCCTCTTTCCTTACCAAAGTCTGTTTTGGAAACTTTGGTGCCATATCTCTGTATATCAGAAAAATAATTTTGATTAGTATCCAATAATATATTGCATCATAAAAAAGAATTATCGCATTAAAATATATAACGGAATATTCTCATTCGAATACCCATTATATTAATTTTAGAGAATTCTTTATCATTGATAAAATTTCCTACAGGTAATACCCTTTACTAGGTTTCCAACCTAAGGTCAAAGAAATTTGCTCTGATACCAATTGGGGTGACCCATCATACCACTGCATGTGTAGTACATTATAGTCGTTGACATGACATCCATAGAACACCGTTCCATAAATATCACATCCCTTAGAGTGGTACAACAGAAACATTGCGGGTCCATATTACAAATATAAACACATTATTATTATTACAATACCGGAAGTTCAAGACTTCCTCAAGATTCAACTTACAAACCAAAATATAAAGTGTTTTAGCGAAATTTAAAAGTAGCAACTCCAACTAGGAGTTGAGCTCAGCAGCTTATTCTATAGAGTTCATGCAGCTCGGCTTCGTTGGTTACTACTAACTAGGGATACTTAGTTGGACTCGTTATCATTGACACCATAGCGGATTTCGTAATCCACTCCTTCAACACCTCCGGACAGATCAGGTTCCTCGTAGAACACATCTTCTTGACATTCGGCTTCATACATTGGCACGTCTTCGGGATCCTCAGAGTCTAAGCAAGGGATCAAAGGAAAGAATGAGTAACGGTGTTACCCAACAAGTTCATTATATGCAAGGTGGGAAGTTTGATGCTCTAACTACCACCTCGGGCTATAAGTCCTTGGCACAATGCAGTTTTTGGTAAACCTTTCTTCAAAGATTGATTTTGTTATAAAAATCTATGAAATCAGTCTTCATAGGTTGGCCAGAACTTTCATGGAGTTCCTTTCCTGCCGCGTTCATAGCTCCTTCCCGGAACAGGGAGTAACAAGTTACAATTCTGACACTCTGCCGAGGTGCGTTACTTTACCCATGAGATATCAACTCCTTGTTGCACAACCGGTCATACTTTCCCGTCCACAATTCCATGATGTGGGGCCCGGTAGTTGGTCCAAGCCAATCACTGCCCCTTCGCGACCTCGCATGCCTCATTGGTGTACACCATGCCCACATAATGAATTACGGCAATGGTTTGTACAAACCGTTAGATGCCAGAACTATCATGGGACGATGAGGGTTCCCACCCATATGTTGCATATCCTCTACGAATTACCAATTAATATGCATGCTACGAGGATAACAACCACGACCTGCACATCCTACTTCATGCGAGAGGAAGAAGATACAGCTGACTTCTTTGTCCCATTCCAAATCTCATGGCTAACGCGTAATATACGGCGCTAGAATTACTAATGTCAGGGGTTATTAAGTCCCTACTTGATCATCATTGTTGCAAATATAACCCTAAGTTCTATTTCTCCATTATATCATCACTTAGGATGATATCTATGATTTCATTATTTGTGAAAATAATATTTTCTTTCTTTTATAGTATATATGATAACACACAATTTGCAAATACTTTGATAAAGACTCTTCAAAGGACATGAGCAAGTGATGAACTTTCCTTGTGATGGCAAGGTAGTGAAGTCTGATGCTTGCACTGGACCTTGAGCTTCTATGTCTACAAAAACATCATTATTGCCTGGTAAGGACAATATTTAAAGAAGCAAAATGATTATGCAAGTAATGTAATGCATCATTTAATTTGATATGCATTTTCCCCATTATTAATAAAAATATTTCTAATAATAAAGGATTTATAAATATTAATTTTTTTAATATTTATAATTGACTATGGTATTCTTTTATTTTATTTCTCTTTTATTTGACTTTTATTGATTTAATAATTCTTTTATGAATTATTATTTAAATATCAAAAATTGTTAGTAAATATTTGTTTAGTATTTTTCTAAAATACTACAATATTAATATATGATGAAAGTGAATTTTAATTAATTTTATCACATGTCAATAATTTTGTAAAATTCCATAAGTACTATAAAAATTACAAAATTCTTAATAAAATTTGTGTGTCTAAAATTTTATTTCTTAATTTATTTGGATAGTGTGTATTATTGTGAATCCAAAAATATTTTATTTATAATTTTTGGTCTTTTATTTTATTTTCTAGAATTTAATTAATTTCAGGGGTATTTTGGTCTTTTCCTATTTATTAAAACAGGCCTTAAAGGTTTTTGGGCTGGCTTAATCTTATTGGGCCCTGGTGGCCCATGAGACTTAGTTAAAACAGCCACCCCGAAGGGTTCTGGCCCACTCGGCCCACCCACTCGCTGTCTCTCACCCTCGAGCTCACTCCTCTCCTCCTCTCTCCCCGACCCCGTGGTCGGTGATGACGCCGCCGATGATTCCTGTCATGGTGGGCCATTCTGGTCACCGCCGTGGTGCAGGAGGAGGTTGTCGACTATGCCTCTCCATCCTGTCCAATTGGATTTGAGCATGGGGCTCTCCTGCGACGGATCGATGTCGTCCTGAACCCTAGGGTTTGGGGGTTGGCGTGGATCTTGGCGCCGCCGCTACTGTCGTGTGCTGTGGTGATCCACCTCCCCTCTAGGCATGGCCATGGTCACTGCCGTGGCGCTGTATCTATCGCAGCGCCCCCCCTTGGGGGTGC
Source organism: Avena insularis (assembly GCA_023614405.1). Taxonomy (NCBI): domain Eukaryota; kingdom Viridiplantae; phylum Streptophyta; class Magnoliopsida; order Poales; family Poaceae; genus Avena; species Avena insularis. The sequence continues at coordinate 92,051,797 of CM042691.1, forward strand.
TCCCCGTGCCGCCATGGTTGTCAGCCACCTCTGCTTCCTCTTCTAGTCTTCTGCGAGGACCTTTGGTGAGTTCTTTTCCTCTCCCCCTTGTGCTCTCTCTCTGTGCTCGCTCATCCTATGCTAGATGTTGGTAGTGACCTCTCTGGTTACTGTCTTGTCCTGGTTAAGATGATTTGTTCCATTTAGGGTTCATATCCTGGTTTTGATTATCTACTAGATGAATTAGAGTATTTGTTGATGGTCTCTATGCATGCTGAATGATTATTAGCTTGCGGCTTGCTACTTAAGATGAACTATAATGGTTCTAGTGGCTTATCAGATGATTTTATGTTTAGATTTCATATGATTCAGATGGTATAGTTGCTCTGAAACCAATGCTTGGTAAAGTAAGTGGATTTGATAACTTACCACTATCATTTCTTGGGTAATGATAATGGATATGGTGTGATGAAATCACTGTCTTAGTGATGTTGGCTTGAGAATTAATGTGTGGTTTGAGATCACAATGATCTCAAACAGTGAAGATAAACACAGGAATGTCCTAATTATGATTCCTGTAATGACAGGAAAATGATTAGTAGATTGATTGATTGAATCTTTGATGATTGAATGTTTATCCTGATTCATGTAGAATTGTTCTTGTGACACCATCTTTGTATGGCACACAAGGTTGATTCTAATCCATTGATTGTGTTGGTTTAGGCTTAAGACAAGCTTGGCTTTAAAAGATAAATAGAAATGTTCTTTTCTGAAATTCCTAAGACCAATGATGTTGGTCTGAGGCTTAGGGATTAGGCTTTATCTAGTTGATTCATATGGATAGTCCTGGTAGTGGTACCAGCTATTGTATCTTGAATCAAAGCTTGGAGAAAAATGATATTAGGATTGATCATTATATGGATCCAAAAGATTAACTTCTAAGGTGCTACCCTTATCTTAGGGATGTGCCTAGAAGTGAAATCTTAGCTATATTTGTTCTTGAATTGAAATATATAGCTTGACAGCCAATTAAATGATGTTGTTTAGAGTTTTGGTTGGATCCTTGTACTTTGCTGTTTGCCTTTAGTGTTTTAACATCTCAGTGATGGATTCACACCACTTGGGTGCTTTCTGAGAGTTTGGCTGTGATACAGATCATGTATGCTTGTCTAATCTTAGACAGATAGATTATGTGATGGTCTATGTACTCACCACTGTCACTTGATGTGGTGGTTGCTAGTGGTGGATCTTGTGGTATCTTGATCTTGTGCTCCCCTGGTATATTTATCTTCTGGCTTGTCCTTGATCTAGCCCATCACCTCCTGATCCTAAGGGTTTGATCTTGGTCTTGCTATCCACCTGATCTTCCCCTCCTTATATCGCCATCCTGGTGATGTGATTACGCTTTGGTTGGTTTAGGCTGCTGGTGTTGTGCTTGGTTTAGCGATGGCTAAGCTAGATGTTCTTGTGTGTGAGCAGTGAAGAGATGCACTAGTGCCTCTCCACGGTTGTCTGATGGTTTTGTGTGTTTGAGCTGTGTTGTGAGGTGGCACACACACCATGCATTTTGGTGTGTGTCCTGCCTATGTGCTTGATGTGCACTTGTATATATGCTCTGGACTTGAGAGTTACGTTGATCTGATTACAGTTACCTGGCTGGTGAAACTTGCCCCTCCTTGTTGTCATTTTACTTTTTGGCTTAAAATTTATGAAAGATAGATTCTTTCATATTGGTGAAACTTGCCCCTTTCATAAATTACTCAATGATGAACCTTGACTAGTGCACTTCACTGACATGTCTGAAAGTAAAACAATATTAACCCTAACCTTCTTTATTCTTTTATTAGTGTTTGTTTTGCAGGTACACATTTGAAGATGAAGATTTTAGTTTAGGTTTTCTTTATAGAATAGTTAATGTAAACTTCTTTATTCTTTTGTAATTTTCATTTTATTATTTTGTAATAAAGATTATATTATTACAATAAAGAAATATTCTTATTCTTTATTTATTTGCTATTGTGGAGTTTGTGGATAATTTCAGTAAGTTACATTTTTGTAACTTATTTATTGAATGAAAACATGAAATAAGTATCCATTATCTTAATTGTTTTCTTTAGATAAAGTTTGAGTTATATTGATTAACTCTTAATTAAATCAAGATTCAAACCTTATTCATAATTCATTTGAATTATAATTCAAACACTCAAGTTTAAAATTCAAATTCATTTTCCAAAACACATAATTCCTCAAAGATCATATCAAAGTCTATAGAAATCATCCTTTAAGACTAAACCTAATCTCAAAGTATGAAAGAAACCTTGATCACTTTAGGTTTTTCTTTGGCGAAATTTTTACCCACATTTTCACAGATGAATGCATGCAACATTCCAAATTCCTAAATCTACCCTTCATTAGTTCCTAAATGTTGGGATGTTACAGACTTCCCCCCTTAAATTAAACTTCGTCCCGAAGTTTGTGGAGATGTACCTGAATAGTTCTGGATAGGCTTTTCTTAAATCCTCTTCTTTCTCCCATGTGGCTTCCCTTTCAGGGTGATGTTCCCACTGTACCTTGCAATATTTGATTGCTCTGTTCCTCAATCTTTTCCAGTTTTCTTCCAGAATCTTATAGGGCTTTTCAATATAGGTCAGGTCTGCTTGTAGTTCTATCTCTTGGTGTGTGATTGCATCATCCGGAACTTTCAAACATTTACGAAGTAGTGACACATGGAAAACATTATGCACTTGAGCTAATATTGATGGTAACTCTAAAGCATAAGCTATAGTTCTGTTTTGACTCAATATCTTGAATGGTCCGATGTATCTTGGACTCGGCTATTTTCAGTCTATCCGTGATCTTATCAATGATATCTTGTCTTTCCTTGATATAATATGGCGCAAATTATTTGCTGCTTTCAGGCTCATACCAACATATTGGTGATCTACACTTCCTTCCATACAGAACATGGTATGGAGCGGCCTTCAGACCACTCTGATAGCTATTGTTATAAGAAAATTCTGCCAATGGTAGATGATCTTCCCATGTACCTCCAAAATCTAGTGCACAAGCTCTTAACATGTCTTCTAGTATTTGATTTGTTCTTTGGTTACTGTCTTGTCCTCTCTGGTTACTGTCTTGTCCTGGTTAAGATGATTTGTTCCATTTAGGGTTCATATCCTGGTTTTGATTATCTACTGGATGAATTAGAGTATCTGTTGATGGTCTCTATGCATGCTGAATGATTATTAGCTTGAGGCTTGCTACTTAAGATGAACTATAATGGTTCTGGTGGCTTATCAGATGATTTTATGTTTAGATTTCATATGATTCAGATGGTATAGTTGCTCTAAAACCAATGCTTGGTAAAGTTAGTGGGTTTGATAACTTACCACTATCATTTCTTGGGTAATGATAATGGACATGGTGTGATGAAATCACTATCTTAGTGCTGTGGCTTGAAAATTTATGCGTGGTTTGAGATCACAATGATCTCAAACAGTGAAGATAAACATAGGAATGTCCTAATTATGATTCCTGTAATGATAGGAAAATGATTGGTAGATTGATTGATTGAATCTGTGATGATTGAATGTTTATCCTGATTCATGTAGAATTGTTCTTGTGACACCATCTTTGTATGGCACACAAGGTTGATTCTAATCCATTGATTGGGTTGGTTTAAGCTTAATACAAGCTTGGTTTTAAAAGATAAATAGAAATGTTCTTTTCTAAAATCCCTAAGACCAATGATGTTGGTTAGAGGCTTAGGGATTAGGCTTTATCTAGTTGATTCATATGGATAGTCCTGGTAGTGGTACCAGCTATTGTTTCTTGAATCAAAGCTTGGAGAAAAATGATAGTAGGCTTGATCATTATATGGATCCAAAAGATTAACTTCTAAGGTGCTACCCTTATCTTAGGGATGTGCATAGAAGTGAAATCTTAGCTATATTTGTTCTTGAATTGAAATATATAGCTTGACAGCCAATTCAATGATGTTGTTCTGAGTTTTGGTTGGATCCTTGTACTTTGTTGTTTGCCTTTAGAGTTTTAACATCTCAGTGATGGATTCACCCCACTTGGGTGCTCTCTCACTACAAGAAATGTGTCAGCCTATGACGTTTTGGTAGTGACCATGAACGAAATCATCATAGATTTATGACGATTCCACATATGATGGTCATACACTGTTTGACAAAACCAAATCCTAAGTAAACTATGACGATTTCGCTAAAAAATGTCATAATTTCTATAGACGGAATCGTCATAATCGCTAGGCATACCGAGATATAAGAGAAGAACAAATATCAGCCGTTGATGTGAACTTGATGAACGGTGGGATGGTGGTCTGTGAAAATTTGGCGTGGATCGATGACCTGGCATCCATCGCGCGCGTACAGTGCCAAAATTTCATCCGCACACACCACGCACATGCCAAATCCCCCGACGCCCAGACCCCCTCCATCCTCTAAAGTCTAACCCTAACCCTTATCCCTCTCACCTCCGGCCGCCGCCACACCGCGTCGGCCACCCAGATCCCTGGCGCCCCTCCTCCCCCTCCTCACCACCTCGTCGGCCACCCAGATCCCTGGCGCCCCTCCTCCCCCTCCCCACCACCTCCGCCCCCTCACCCTCGGCCCCCATCTCCCCTCACTGGATTTCCCCTGCGCCCAACCCCATCCATATCGAGCGAACCCTAGCTTCTCCTCTGGCGATGACGATGAAGCCCTGACCTCCCTCGCTATGGACGGCAGCGCCTCGATGGCCACGTTCTACAGCTCCCTCTAGCCCGGACTACCCCGCGCGATCTGTACTTCGGCTGCCCTGGAGCACCTCGTCCGCCTCCCTGCTCGACGGCAAGATCTCCCTCTCCATCTTCTTCTCCCCTCGTTGCGCCCAGATCTCCCTCTCCATCTTCTTCTCCCCTCCTCGATGGCAAGAACAGGAAGAAGCACCACCCATCTCGCTCTCTCCCCATCACCTTCTGCCCATCCTCCTCTAATCCTTTGTATTTGTTGAAACAGGATCCCACGATGTCGATCTCCCTGCAGAGCTGCTCCCTTCCTCAGAGGCCTCCTCCACCAGATCCCCTCTGGCTTGGTCTTCCGTGTTCTTCGACACACCGCAGAAGTTGCAGGCCGACGAGCACGTCACCGTTCTCCTCTTCAAGAACACCCCATTCAGACCACGCTGTCAGGTAAGACCGAAGCCTGCTCTCCTGGGGTTCTGAGTTGGGAACTAGACTTACACGAACGTGACCTGTAGGAAGATCGACCGCGTAGATTCATGTTTTTTTGCGGGGTGGGGATTCCTGGTTCTTGGCGCATATAAGAAGGGATTCGTGGTTCTTGGCGCAGATAATTGCTGAGGGTAGAACTATGTTGTATATTGCTTGTGCCAGTTGTGTATGTTGTATATTAGCCTCACATGTATTCCTGACTGCACTAGATTATTTGTTTTTTCCTCTTTTAGTAATCTTGAAGGAGCACAACTGCAGTAGATAGCAAATTAAATGCTTTGTGAGACCAATGCTGCATAATGTTTTGTTTACTTGTAACTAAAACTTGCAACTACTACCATTGATAGCTTTCTGTTGGTTCATTGACTAAAATGTTTGGGAAATTGCTTTCCTAAGTCTAAATGAAGATTTTGTTCTGCTTTTAACTTGCATCCTTATCAGATTGTTTGTGTGTTTTGTGTCTGCAGGGAGGGGTTTAGGAAGGACTACAAGTAGAAGCACCCCAACAACAAGCTGGTCCCTGTGGTAAGCGACTCTCTTCCCCTTGCATCTATATATTCTTGTTGGTTGATTGATGCATCTGGAAACTTAATCTCTCAGGCAGTTAGATACTATTTTGATTCAGTATGAGAAGAAGAAATATATGGTTAGTAGTGTGTTATTGAGGGTAATCTGCCTAGGTGGAATGCTGAGACAATTCGGACTAGGTCGGATCTCATCTGCTAAGTTTTACTTTCTACGAGATTATAAATTGTGATAATGGATGTATGTTTCTCCTGGTTGTGCATGAAGGTGTTCAGATATTTCTGTGATATAGAGATTTTTGATTTTGAATTCATATATCTTGTATTTATGCTGATTTTAGTTTTGGTGTTGTAAAATGCTACTCATACTTCATTCTTGATTGTAATTTTGGACAAACTGATAGCCAAACTGGGAGACAATGTTGTGATTAAGGCTTGTCATTTTTTTACTACTGTTAATCATTGTTTGCTAGATTAGAATTCAGAGAATTAATAGAATAAGAAAAGAGACATCCATGGTTATCCCTATCGCTAGATTAGAATTCAGAGAATTTTTGATACAATGTTGTTGATTTAGAACTGGTTAGAATAGGTTATCCTTATCGTGGGATCTTTACCTAGTCCCTCACCATCCATGGCCAGTAGAAAGTATGCACTTATAGCAGAGGATCATGCAGACTTGTGAGCATCATCGAGTGCCTGCGATCTTCAGACTATGTTACTTGGTTCTTATAATTCTTTCTCGGTTATTTAAAAAGCAGATAAGGAATTCTTATCTGATCTTAATGTGTGCAGCTATAGCCTTCAGACTATGTCTCTCCCACACCGACGGAGCGGCCCAAGAAGACCACCAAGCTGTCGACGCCAAGTGGCAGGAAGCGGAACAACAAGAACGCGGCGCCGAAGGGCAAGTCGACCTCGCTGGTGGCAGTGGAGCAGGCCATGGAGTACGTCCGCTCCGAGGATCGACAGCCGGTGGCAGTGCCCAAGTCACGGACTGCCAGCCTAGTTGCGGAAATCGAGTCCAAGGACTGGGTGAAGGTCTGCGACGCGCTCAACAACGCGCGCCGCCTTGCCATCCACCACCCCACGCTCCTCGCCCCCATCATGTATGTATTGTTCCCCCATATCTGTCCGCTTCTCTGAATTTTGTTTTGTCTGATTCCCCTCTGGATCGTGGTGGATTCCCCTCTGATTTTTTTGTCTGATTCCCTTCGACAAGCTGCTCCTCCAGCTGCTGCTCAAGGCATCACAGGACAAGCGGTCCGCGGCCGAGGAGGCCGAGAAGGCGATGTGCGCCATGTCCATGTCCATGCCTCACCTGCTGCTGCTAAAGAAGCTCGGGGTCTACGTCCACCACTCCAACCTCAGGGTCAGGGCCAAGGCCGCAGTCGCCAAGTCGCATGGATCGGCAACGCCATGACCTGCTACTGCTGGTCACCTCCAAAACGAGCGGCTGCTAGTCAGGTCCCTCTCCTCCTTGTTAGATTTTGTTTATTTCTTTTAATTATCTGCATGTGCTCCCTCCGTGTAAAATACTTGGTCACGTGTATGTTAGCTTGCCAATCCCTAACAATTTATTCTCTTAATGGATGAACAAGGGACTAATTAGTGCATGAACAATTTATTTCCATATATGTTTTTTTGGGTTTGGTTTTTCACGAACAAGGAACTAATTAGTGCATGTGTTCATGTATAAAACAATCAGTATAAAACAATTTATTTCAAGGTCTCTGATGCATTTAAGTCTATGGTTCCTCCCTTTTCTCCTACACTTGCTATGTGAGACCAGGCTAGTTGATTGTTTCTAGTGTATACCTATGAGCTCAATCATTTGGATATTGTTATAGTTATAAAGTTACACTAAGTGATTTTCTAGTTTTGATTGTTCAACTATATGTTCATGTAAGGTAGACATGTTATGTTGGAGATATAAATTACTTTTCCTGATCCTAAATTTGGCTTGCTGTAATCTACAATGTCTCAATATGTGTGATTTGTTCCCTGATTGTCACAGGTTTCTTAGCACAGTGTTGGAATCAAGTCAGTACTTTCACCAATTTCTTCTTGGTCACATTTCTATAGTTGATGTAGGCATGTATAGGCCAGTGTAGGATGTTGTTTTATTAGGTGATGTGTTCTAAGTCTGGAACATCGGCATGATTATGTAGAGCAGCAGTCCTGCATGGTTTTCGAAGCTATTGTGCTTAATGTCAGTTTTCCAAAGCTAATGTGCTACTCTGGTTTCTACTTTGTTTGTATGTTGTTGTTTTGAATTTGTGGTGGGTTCTTACAACTGTATCCACTGGTTTAAATTCCGCCACCTCCATAGCTTTAGATTGAATAGTTGATGTTGTACATGCTTATTTTGGTGTTTGCTCTTATGCCGATGGTATTCATTTATATGCCTAACCTTTTGCTTACTATTCTGTTTGAGTTGCAGGAGAAGGCTCGCTAGTCTTCACAACACCAAGGCTGAGAGTACATCGACGAGAAGATCAAGGCCACAAGCTGAAGTTCCTAAAGAAGTTCGAGAGTATCATCAGAGTAGCTAGCGTTTATACTTTATGAGAGTTTTGTTTGTAGATTTGCGGTGTCCAAGATTTTTTTGTTGAACTAGTAGTGATGTGAACTAGAGTGGAATTTCATGTGTTCAATCTGTTCGACTGTCATATTGTTGTAATGAATTGATTTTGACATTTATTTAAATACTGTCATGCTTTTATCTCACGTTAGATTGTTATATTGGATATTAATTAATTAGCTATATGAAGAATCTGACAACTAGAGCCCAATTTCTACAGGAAACTGACAATTGAGACCCATTTGATAAAAAGGCCAAAATTAGAAAATGATTGGATTGTAAGAAGGCCAAGGCCTAGAAAATAAATTAGGCTGAAATATTAAAAACTGCCAAAATTACTAGGCTGAGCCCATATAAGCGACCAAACTGGACTGGGCTGAATTCGATTTAAGACAGTTTAATTTCGTCATAATTTTGCCACGTAGGATCGGCCACGTAGGATCTGACTTGGCCAGGCTAGATGGCCCGTGACGATATTGGATCGTCATAGATGTTATGACGATCCAATATCGTCATAGACGGTTATGACGATTTTACCAAAAACGTCGTTATAGTTCATTTGCGACGCTCAGCTTTCGACGATCTCAAAATCGTCATAAAATCATCATAAACAGACTACTATGACGATTTTGTGACGAAAATGGAGGGTCATATATAGCCAGATTCCTTGTAGTGTCTGAGAGTTTGGTTGTGATACAGATCATGTATGCTTGTCTCATCTTAGACAGATAGATTATGTGATGGTCTATGTACTCACCACTGTCACTTGATGTGGTGGTTGCTAGTGGTGGATCTTGTGGTAGCTTGATCTTGTGGTTGATCTTGTGCTCCCCTGGTACATTTAGCTTTTGGCTTGTCCTTGATCTAGACCATCACCTCTTGATCCTGAGGACTTAACCTTGGTCTTGCTATCCACCTGATCTTCCCCCCTCCTTATATCACCATCCTGGTGATGTGATTCTGGCTTTGGATGGTTTGGCTGCTGGCTGCTGTGCTTGGTTTAGCTGATGGCTAAGTTAGATGTTCTTGTGTGTGTGAGCAGTGAAGAGATGCACTAGTGCCTCTCCACGGCTGCGCTGATGGTTTTGCGTGTTTGAGCTATGATGTGAGGCTGACAGCACACACCATGCATTTTGTTGTGTGTCCTGCCTATGTGCTTGATGTGCACTTGTGGATATGCTCTGGACTTGAGAGTTACTTTGATCTGATTACTGTTACCTGGCTGGTGAAACTTGCCCCTCCTTGCTGTCATTTGACTTTTTGGCTTAAAATTTATGAAAGATAGATTCTTTCATATTGGTGAAACTTGTCCCTTTTATAAATTACTCAATGATGAATCTTGATCACTGCACTTCACTGACATGTCTGAGAGTAAAACAATACTAACCCTAACCTTCTTTATTCTTTTATTAGTGTTTGTTTTGCAGGTACAGATTTGAAGATGAAGATTTTAGTTTAGGTTTTCTTTATAGAATAGTTAATGTAATCTTCTTTATTATTTTGTAATTTTCATTTTATTATTTTGTAATCTTCATTTTATTCTTTTGTAATAAAGATTATATTATTATCAATAAAGAAATATTCTTATTCTTTATTTATTTGCTATTGTGAAGTTTGTGGATAATTTCAATAAGTTACATTTTTGTAACTTATTTATTGAATGAAAATATGAAATAAGTATTCATATTCTTAATTGTTTTCCTTAGATAAAGTTTGAGTTATATTGATTAACTCTTAATTAAATAAATATTCAAACCTTATTCATAATTCATTTTAATTATAATTCAAACACTCAAGTTTAAAATTCAAATTCATTTTCCAAAGCACATAATTCCTCAAATATCATATCAAAGTCTATAGCAATCATCCTTTAAGACTAAACCTAATCTCAAAGTATGAAAGAAACCTTGATCACTTTAGGTTTTTATTTGGCGAAATTGTTACCCACATTTTCACAGATGAATGCATGCAACATTCCAAATTCCTAAATTGACCCTTTGTTAGTTCCTAAATGCTGGGATGTTACATGATGCAGCCGCAGAACGGATAGACTCCGCCGGTGCCAAACTGCCTCTTCACGGAATAGAGCTTCCGGAAGAGGCCAAAGTGTGGATCGGTACCGAGCCAGCACTCGCAAAGAGTGATGAAGCAGGCGATGTGGAGAAGAGAGTTGGGAGACAAATGATGCAATTGAATCCCATAGAAAAAGATAAGTCCACGAGGAAATTCGTGGACAGGAAGAGAAAGACCGCGGATGACAAAGGCGTAAAACATCACCCAAAACCCTTCGGGTGGGCGCGGGATTACCTTGTCACCGGGGAGGATGGCGTCCTCCTTGTTCTGATGAATCAACCCAGAATCGTGCAGCTTGCACAGGTCCCCATCGCGCATCTCTGTGCGCTTCCACCCGCCTTCCATGGCGTGGGCGGTAGTGGCGACCTTCTTGCTGTCGGCAGCGGTGCTCGAACCAGCTCCGGCGGTGGTCTTCTTTGGCTTGGCCATTTTTTAGCAGCGACAGTGGTGGTGCGCGCACAAGAAATATGAAGGAAAAGTATGAAGAACGTCTAGAGCGCGACAAAGGGCAGTGAAGCTTGTGCAAATGAAAGCAATGGACATGAGGAAAATGACGAAGGGTAAAAGGAAATCACTGTTTACCTACGGTATAAAAGGAAGAAGATGAGGCACACGAGCCGTTGATCCAGAAGCCCTAGCGCACACTTCAAATCTAACCCTACACATGTGAACACTAAACCAAACCGTCGCCAGCACGTTACGCACGGAAATCAAGGAGATGCCGTAATTTTTGCCACGTCTGCGCGTGACCAGTCAACTTCAAGTCAGGCGGTGGGACCCACGGTCGTCTTGTCGCATCATCTCTGCTACAGCAGACGGTTGAGATCACCAATCGTCAGCACTGATGTCATCAAGGCAAAGCCAAGCAACTGTTTAAAATCTTCGGATGATTAATAAAGTACTTACTCGAATCTATGATTCAAGAAACTACTTGGGGGCTACTCCTATCAGGAGCGCCGACTGCGCACCTGAGAAATGTCTAAGGTAACTACACCTCGCAACTATCTTCGAGTCCTACATCGAGTCTGTGACTCCACTATAGACTCGGGGGCTACTCACATAGGGAGAGTCGGTTGAGCATCCGAAAAAATTGTGTCCTTCGGACCTATGTTGAAAACGATCAAACTAAAAGTCTCTGCTCAAGTCTACGACTCGAACAGACACTCGGGGGCTACTCCCATAGGGAGAGCTGGCCGCGCACCCTATGAATTCTTCGACTGTGATCCTTCGGATCAAAACTACAAAATATTTTTGGCAACTTTGCCCAAACTAACGCTAAGTGAGAAGCAGTCTCCTTGGCCACCTGAAACACCTTCGTGGTGATAACACTTCGGATGTTGTGTCTGCAACGGAAAGATAATCCCTACATATATCATCTGATGGCCTAGTAACACACCTGACTGCGCTCTGCCAGTAACCTACTGTGTCAACATGCATGATGACAATCCTAACGGACAAATTGGGTATATCACTTGAAAATCACTGGGATTCGACTCCTGTAAGTCTGCAATGGCCTGAGTCGAATCACACCAGCAATCGTTCCGAATTCGAGTCCGGGGAATCGAGTTTGATGAAGATCGTGTTGTTTTGTCCTATGACAGTTAACTGGCCCTGATCTGTCGGGTGAGCTAGGCACACGCATCAACAATCCCTATGAACTAAACATTTCTCCTTGTAAAACAGGTTCAACTACATAACACTCGAAATATTGAAAAGTCTCTAGCCGAATCTACGATTCGACTGAACACTCGGGGGCTACTGACATGGACATACCCCACGGGTACACGACATTGGTATACCTGGTCCAGCCGAAGCAAGGCCCACGTAAAGACACGCGGCCCATGAAGACTTCGGGTGGCCCAAGCCCATGACGTTTTCGACTCCTTGGAGGACAAGTCAAAATTAGATAGAATTTCAAAGGGTACCAACCCTAATCTGTAACTGACTCGACCTAAGCCCTAGACTTGCCTATCTATATAAAGGCCAGGAGGGTACGGCGAGAAGGATCTCTTCCACCATCGCATATGCACCTCCACGCCAGATTGCATCTTCGCACCCCTATATGTTTTGTTTTCGCCGTAATCAAGAGTAGACAAGGAGGAGTAGGGTTTTCCCTCTGGGGGCCTGAATCTAAGTAAATCATGTGTCTCGTTTTGCTTTTCTGTTAACCGTTCTGCAACTTCTAGCATCGCCATCTTCTCCAAAACCCAACTCCATAACAACGGGCATTAACGAGATTGAACCTCATCAAGCATGGTCGAGGCTCAATCTTCAGGGTCACAGGAAATGCTGACGATGGGAGATGATCCTAGTTATCGTAAGCGTCCTGCTGTCCATCTCTTCGTATTCTCCTTCATAGTCTAGCCATGGGAATAGCCAGGGACAAAGCCATGAGTACTTTGAAGTACTCGCAAACTTTCACTAAAGTAGTAAGGAAATTCTATAGGATTCTTAAGCTATAGGTTTGTCTGCCACAAGCAAATTTTATTTCAACTAGTATCTGGTAAAAAGACTAACTTCAGTTGTCTAAGTTACTTAGGTGGGAACCTAGCTTCATGTCCACAAGTTGTGGGGTCAAGTCAAGGTTGTCTTTCAAGTCAAGGGTCAATTTGGAAAACATCTGACAACGGAACAATATGGCCATCCAACTGTCCATAACCACGGACGTGGCTATTCAAATAGTTTGACACTCTGTAGAGGTGGTACACTTTCACCACAACATTCGATACAGCCGTCAGGAACAATCCTGAATCATCATACTTAGTATGTAGATAATCAATCCTAACAATTCAATAAACAATCTAGTATAGGAACCTCCCCTATGAGTTTGGCCTCCCAACCATGACCATGTGTCATCTTGGGCAGTGCATAGGTGGACAGTCACATTCACACAGTAGCCTCATCTCACCTTGTTCCGCGAGGGAACCCATACTAAGACATATAAACTTCCAGTCAAGCCCTACCCAAATTCAGGTATTGTGGTTGTACGGTAAATGTTGGAATGGTATCGCATCCGAACCCAACTATCAGTTTTTATCAAAGTCAAGTCACATACTTCATTCACCATCATCTTCAAGTCATTGTGACCATAACACATGTCAAATTATTTCAATAGAATGACTCATCATTCCAAGATTTTCATAATCATTTGTTCCCATCTAGTGATCAAGTTTAGATTACCACTAGCATCTATCAAATGGGCGTGTGTGTCACTAGTTGTAGGGTACTAAGTTGGTGTATCTACCTTCATCAAGTTCCAAGCTCTTGAGGATCCTCATTTTCCACTAATCATCCAATTAATTAACTACTGACCAACTTTGCGAAAAGTAAAGCTTGCAAGTAAAACTGGGATTTGGTATAATAAAAAGGGTATCACCAGGTTATGCAAGTGGGGCTTGCATGGTCTAGCTTAGCTTGCTTAGATAGAATAGCTTGGATGATGTAGCTTGCATGGTATAACATGCTCAGTTTAGCTTTCCTTGGTTGGTAAGGTGGTCGAAATTCTCTTCCTCTTCTTCATAGAATTCCTCCTTGTCGTAGCCCGGATTGATACTAGCATCTATAAATAGATATGAGGTACACAATCACCAAACAATACTTAACTACTTCTATTTATGTAAGGTTCCCAACCTTTAATAAGGTAGAGATCACTGTGATTGCAATGCTAGTCCCTGGATCAATAGCTAGCATCCACAGTTAAGATGTAATATCAAGAAACAAAGGTCATAATACAACTTTATAACCAGGAATAACATAATTTTATTACATCTTACATAGCTCATTTGGCTATCACATTACAATGCAGCAGAATATAACAATAGCATGGGGTCCTTCATCTTCAAAGTGCCATAGGCAGACATGTTGGTTGTAGACTTGTAATCCTAATCATTAAACTTCACTAATATCAAACAAACCTGCAACATAACAAGTTACAGCCACAAGGGTCAATACATTTGAATTGTATTGGCAAGTGGTATTATGGTAGTATAGTGGAGTCTATCATCTATATGCATTTGGCTAAGTGGATCTTAGGCTTGCTTTGCTCAAAATAGATTTTCCTTATCATTTTAAAACTCTAAGTTTTTGCTTGACAAAATCTTTCCCAAGGCATCTCCCAATAGAAATTAGTGATCCTTCAACCCTTGTTCAACCACAAGTTTTTAACTTAGAAATTGGGATGATGAGATTCTTGATAGCTTCCATGTCTTGATGCTCAAATTGTCCTTTGCCAGGGACATGGCAAAGTACTTAGATTTTACACTCTGCAGAGGTGGTGCACTTTCCCCACAAGACTTGGTTTCACCAAGACAAGATCTTTCAGAAGCCTTCCCTTATACCAGAATGGACGCGCTCCAACCTATCAAACCCCTACCACCAACTGTCCATTTGGCTAAGTTATTGCAACCTATATGATCCAGGCAGAGCCCATAATGCCAAGTGGCTGCACTTGAAGCTTCTCAACATTTGACATCTCAAATCTCTTTGTTCCTGGGTGGCCATCCACAAGTGAGATACACAAGGTTCACCAGTCCCCTGGCCTTGTGTAACCACTCAACACAAACCATTCCTTCCATTCCACCCAGGTGATTCATTCACTTAGTTGTTTTATTAAACAAAACACAAGTCCACAGACTTAGAAATTTTTCATAACATAAATATATATTCCACCCTTGTTTTCTATTAGATAATCTAAGCAATGATAGTAGTATGAATCTTAACTTAGGAAATTCTACTAAGGTTTCATCTACTACGATTTCCCATGGCATAGTTTATACTTAGCAAAATTGCATGCAAGTATTACTTAGAAATATCACTAATGCATAGTGAAATAATGGGACAAAAGTATGAAGCATCACTTGCCTTTTTGGTAGAGAGTATAGGTTCAATCCTTGATCTTTCAATATTCACTCACTTCAAATCACTACAATTCAATCAAGCAAACAATATTTCAATCTACCATTCAAGAAATTCATCACATAAAATGATAAAAACAAAACAATGCATGCAAGCATGCCAAAGATTGTTTTATTTGTAAAAGTGGTTTCTAATGGTTAATTAAACATTTGAAAACACATAATGGTCATTTTATAAGGTGGAAAAACCATTTGCAAAAGATTCTATCTCTAAACCATTTTTAAACCAAATCATTATTTCATGTGGTTGAAAATGCCTTTTAGCAGAGTAATAATAATTTTTTATAGGGTTTACCAAATTCATTTTCAAATCATAAAACTTGGTGTTTGGGGTCAGAGAGTTTAAAACAAAACATTTCCCAAAGGTTTTCTTCCAAAACCATTTTTAATAATTAAACCATATTTTTATTTGACTAGAAATGGTTTAAATCCAAGATTCATTCTTTTGCTTCACAAAATACATTTTTGAAACCACCAATTGATTCCTAAGGTCAGTAGGTTCAAAACAAACCATTTGCCCAAGATTTTATCCCCAAAATCATTTTTAGAACAATTTTTAAATTCTAAACATGCATAAATAAGTTTCTATAAAAAAAACAATTTAACAGAAGCATTTTACTAAACAAAGGGCATGGTTGGCTAGGGCTTGTCTTTCTGAATCCATTGATATAAAATTTGCAAAATTTGGACGTGTAGATTAAAAGTTATAGATTTTACAAAATCTAACATCTAATAGATCAAATCTGTTTTAAATCAAATGAACAGAGCCACGTGGCGTGTTCTTACTCGCTGATACCGGTTCGTTCGGATCACGCATTGAGGGCCGTTGGATTTAAGTTACATCGTACGGCACAGAGGTGCTACTTACCCCTTCGCTCTCGTTCTATCGCATCCGTCAGATCAAGATCTAGCAGTTCAGGGCATGTGACCAAAAGCTAGCGGCGCTCGACAGTGGCTGGCAGCGGCGACGCTCGGGCGGCGGCGCTCTGGCTATTCCAGGAAGCTAGGGGAAGGGAGGGTATGCTCACCGTGTTCGCCGGGACGTGCTGGAGCTCAACGTGCTCGTGGTTGGCGAAGGGGCGCACGGAGATGATCGAAATCGCTCACCAGAGTTCTCGCTGGCGTCGGGTACGGTCAGACGTCGACGGGGCGAGGCTACAGCGCACGAGAAGGCAATATAACTGTGGTGTTAGATGCGTAGAAGATTAGGGAGTGCGGGAGCTTCACAGAGTAGGGGCGGCGCGGTCAGATTCTTACCAGAGACTTCGCCGGAGTGGTGGTAGTCGATGGTGGTGTTCTGTTCAAGACGAAGGCGAGTGTCCAGAGCGTGCGCAGGTGAACTGGGGCTGCTGGGATGTGCGTCTGGTTCCTGTGAGCATGCTCGAGTGGTCGAGGAAATGAGGGGAGGCGAGGAGCTGCCAGGATTGCTCGGTGAGCTCGCTGGAGCAGAGGGCAGTGCAGAGAGAAATTGGGTAGCCTAGGGGCGCGCTAGGGTGAGGCGACGGAGGGGAAAGGAAGAGGGGAGGCAGGCGAATAATAGTGCATGGTCGTGAGGTGGAGTAACGCAGGCATTAACGCGTATTGACGCCGGCTTCAACGGCCAGAAACGGCGAGGAGGAAAGAGGGGCGTGGTCACCGCGAGGTAGACGATGGTGAGCTGGCTGTGTGGGTCCGCTTCATTAGCGAAGGAAGAGAGGGGGAGTGGGGTCACGTAGTCAGCATCTGTGTGGGTTTTATCCTGAGTGTGTAACGTTTCGCTGCGAGGGCGGGCAGGTGGGCTACTGTTGGGCTTAATGGGCTAGTTAGGCTGGGCTGGGTCCTTTTCATATTTTTTTTTGTTCAGACTGTTTTTCTTTTTCCTTTTCTTTTATTCGGTTTTGATTTTGAATAAGCATTTCAAACATTCATTTGAATTCAATCCTTTGACAAAATTTGTGTAGGTTTAAATATTTATTTGTAATATAATCTGAAGTCAATTTTGGAATAAAAATTTATTCTTTTTGGGTCTTTTTAATTCTTCAAAAAGGCTTTTGTTTTAAATCAAATAAGATTTAATAATATTTTCAAACACCATTTAAATTCTTTAAACTTTCCAAATCCTTTCAGTAGGTTTTTATTTACTTAATAGGGTGTCAAAATATTCATCTTGAATTATTTGGAAAGTATTTAATATGATTCATAAATCATTTGAATTGGGTTTTTGTTTTAATTCCAATGGAATTAAATATAATTTTATTTTCCTAAAGTTTATTTGTAAGATTTCTTTAACCTTAATTAAGTTGAATTAAACAACTTTTATTTCACTTGATTTGGATTCTCTTAAATTCAAACTTTAATTAAAGTTTGTTCAAGATGGGATTTTAAGTTTCCTTTTAGAACAAAGTTTCTTTTCTCCCTGATTTTCAACAATAATTTTATTTTGTTTATTTATTTTTCACATTACAAGATTTGGAAAATCTTGGGATGTGACAGGCTACCACCCTTAAAATAAATCTCTTCCCGAGATTTGGGGAGGCTAGGGGTTACAAATTGGCTCAAAGCAACTAGGGTACTACCACCCTTAAAAAATTTCCAACTAGATTACATCTTGGCTTTCTTGGGATCTTGTTGAAACTTCTCTGGGCAAACATCTGCATAGTGTCCTTTGTTTCCACACTTGAAACATGTGACTAGGCTGAGATCCTTCATAGGCTTTATCTTGTGCTTCATCTTTTCTGGACAATTGCTTGCATAATGTCCTTGGTTACCACAATTGTAACATGTGATAAGATTGAGTTCTTCACGTATCTTTTGTGGACAAGTTGCTACATAATGGCCTAGCTCTTTGCAGTTGTTGCACCACACTTGGCTAATCTCCTTATACTTCTTCTTCTCTGGACATTCATTGGCATAGTGTCCCATTTCTTTGCAATGACCACATTGCACATGGCTTTTGTCCTTCTTTTCTTGGGTTTCTCCAAAGCTAAGAGTGCTTCTAATTCATGTTCTTCATATGTTATCTCAAATGTAGGAACAGTTCCTGGTCTCCTTGACCTTCTATTATTCCTCGGATAGTACATATGTCTCCTTTTTGGTCCTTTAAATTGAGTCATGTTTCATGGAGGTGCAAGCTGAGATTTCCCTTTGTCTTCATCCTTCTTGGTAGACTTGGCTCTCTCATGGTAGTCTGCAATCAGTTGTTGCACTCCACCTTGTTTACTTTGTTGAACTATGGAATAGATGGGGCATTGGATAGGGACATGATTATTTCCTTCACATAGGAAACAAGTAGCTTGAGATGTGGGGCATTGATTGGTTGGATGTTTCTATTCACAATTGGGACATTGATCTTCATGTTCCTTGGAAGTGTGATCCTTGTCTCCACAAACATTGCAAGCTTGAGTTCCTTCTAAATATCATCCTTGACATCCTTGTTGTCACAAACTCCTTGGGAAAGGTTGTCTCCCATGTTGATCATTTGATCTGTCACCTTATGCAACAATTGGGTTTGGGTTTCCAAAAACCTTTGCATGGTTGGATCTACCTCACTGGTGTTGGCTATAAATTGAGCTGTCACTTGGTTCAACTGGGTTTGGGTTACTATGAGTTCTCTCATGTTGTCCTCTTGGTTGTTGTTGTTGTCACCATCCTTGATGTTGGAGTTTCTTGGAGAAGTCATCTGTTTGGGT
The DNA here is from genome assembly GCA_023614405.1 of Avena insularis. Taxonomy (NCBI): domain Eukaryota; kingdom Viridiplantae; phylum Streptophyta; class Magnoliopsida; order Poales; family Poaceae; genus Avena; species Avena insularis. The sequence goes on from CM042691.1 coordinate 92,070,777, forward strand.
TGGATTGGGATTAGAATAGGCAAAAGATTTCTAAGGAATCAATTCTAATCACACACATCACAATTCACTCAAGCAATGTGCAAGCAATCACAAACAAGCATTCCACTCAATCATCAAGTTTCAAGCATATTTTTAGGCAACCAAAATTTTTTTTGTTACACCACATAAGTTGGTGGGTTTGACTTAAACTAAATATGGTGGTCCATCTATATGGTTCACTTGAAATCTTTCCATCTTGGTTGATTCTTCTTGAACAAAATCTTTGTATCCTTGGAGAAAAATTTCTTATGTCTTGGTCACAAAACTTCAAAGGTGATGATGGTTCCTTCTAAGTTGTGTTTCCTTAGTCTTCAAGTCTTGAGTAACATTTATTGTCTCACTTGTAGTCCTTAGTGATATCCAAGGTTGATGTCCTTGTTGAGAATAAGGTTGAAATTTCTTGAAGATGTTGAAGTCATTAGAGTTGATGAAGTCCTTTGCACATGGTGAAGTCTTTGGCCATGGGGTAGGTTTTGTCCATCAAGTTTGAAATAGAAGAGATGTAGAGTCAAAACCAAATTGGTTGAGGAAAGAGTTTACAAGATTGTTTGTAAATAAGTTTTGGAACAAATACAACTCCTATTTTTCTAAGGGGTTTTGTCCAATCCAAGGTTTACAAATCCTACAGGCAACACAATGCTCTGATACCATCTGTAAGGTTCCCAACCTTTAATAAGGTAGAGATCCCTGTGATTGCAATGCTAGTCCCTGGATCAATAGCTAGCATCCACAGTTAAGATGTAATATCAAGAAACAAAGGTCATAATACAACTTTATAACCAGGAATAACATAATTTTATTACATCTTACATAGCTCATTTGGCTATCTCATTACAATGCAGCAGAATATAACAATAGCATGGGGTCCTTCATCTCCAAAGTGCCACAGGCAGACATGTTGGTTGTAGACTTGTAATCCTAATCATTAAACTTCACTAATATCAAACAAACCTGCAACATAACAAGTTACAGCCACAAGGGTCAATACATTTGAATTGTATTGGCAAGTGATATTATGGTAGTATAGTGGAGTCTATCATCTATATGCATTTGGCTAAGTGGAGCTTAGGCTTGCTTTGCTCAAAATAGATTTTCCTTATCATTTTAAAACTCTAAGTTTTTGCTTGACAAAATCTTTCCCAAGGCATCTCCCAATAGAAATTGGTGATGCTTCAACCCTTGTTCAACCACAAGTTTTTAACTTAGAAATTGGGATGATGAGATTCTTGATAGCTTCCATGTCTTGACGCTCAAATTGTCCTTTGCCAGGGACATGGCTAAGTACTTAGATTTTACACTCTGCAGAGGTGGTGCACTTTCCCCACAAGACTTGGTTTCACCAAGACAAGATCTTTCAGAAGCCTTCCCTTATACCAGAATGGACGCGCTCCAACCTATCAAACCCCTACCACCAACTGTCCATTTGGCTAAGTTATTGCAACCTATATGATCCAGGCAGAGCCCATAATGCCAAGCGGCTGCACTTGAAGCTTCTCAACATTTGACATCTCAAATCTCTTTGTTCCTGGGTGGCCATCCACAAGTGAGATACACAAGGTTCACCAGTCCCCTGGCCTTGTGTAACCACTCAACACAAACCATTCCTTCCATTCCACCCAGGTGATTCATTCACTTAGTTGTTTTATTAAACAAAACACAAGTCCACAGACATAGAAATTTTTCATAGCATAAATATATATTCCACCCTTGTTTTCTATTAGCTAAGCTAAGCAATGATAGTAGTAGGAATCTTAACTTAGGAAATTCTACTAAGGTTTCATCTACTAGGATTTCCCATGGCATAGTTTATACTTAGCAAAATTGCATGCAAGTCTTACTTAGAAATATCACTAATGCATAGTGAAAATAATGGGACAAAAGTATGAAGCATCACTTGCCTTTTTGGTAGATAGTATAGGTTCACTCCTTCATCTTGCAATATTCACTCACTTCAAATCACTACAATTCAATCAAGCAAACAATATTTCAATCTACCATTCAAGCAATTCATCACATAAAATGATAGAAACAAAACAATGCATGCAAGCATGCCAAAGATTGTTTTATTTGTAAAAGTGGTTTCTAATGGTTAATTAAACATTTGAAAACACCTAATGGTCATTTTATAAGGTGGAAAAACCATTTGCAAAAGATTCTATCTCTAAACCATTTTTAAACCAAATCATTATTTCATGTGGTTGAAAATGCCTTTTAGCAAAGTAATAATAATTTTTTATAGGGTTTACCAAATTCATTTTCAAATCATAAAACTTGGTGTTTGGGGTCAGAGAGTTTAAAACAAAACATTTCCCAAAGGTTTTCTTGCAAAACCATTTTTAATAATTAAACCATATTTTTATTTGACTAGAAATGGTTTAAATCCAAGATTCATTATTTTGCTTAACCAAATACATTTTTGAAACCACCAATTGATTCCTAAGGTAAGTAGATTCAAAACAAACCATTTGCCCAAGATTTTATCCCCAAAATCATTTTTAGAACAATTTTTAAATTCTAAACATGCATACATAAGTTTCTGTAAAAACAAACAATTTAACAGAAGCATTTTACTAAACAAAGGGCATGGTTGGCTAGCGCTTGTCTTTATGAATCCATTGATATAAAATTTGCAAAATTTGGACGTGTAGATTAAAAGTTATAGATTTTACAAAATCTAACATCTAACAGATCAAATCTGTTTTAAATCAAACGAACAGAGCCACGTGGCGTGTTCTTACTCGCTGATACCGGTTCGTTCGGATCACGCGTTGAGGGCCGTTGGATTTAAGTTACATCGTACGGCACAGAGGTGCTACTTACCCCTTCGCTCTTTGTTCTATCGCATCCGTCAGATCAAGATCTAGCGGTTCAGGGCATTTGACCAAAAGCTAGCGGCGCTCGACGGTGGCTGGCGGCGGCGACGCTCGGGCGGCGGCGCTCTGGCTATTCCAGGAAGCTAGGGGAAGGGAGGGTATGCTCACCATGTTCGCCGGGACGTGCTGGAGCTCAACGTGCTCGTGGTTGGCGAAGGGGCGCACGGAAATGATCGAAATCGCTCACCGGAGTTCTCGCTGGCGTCGGGTACGGTCAGACGTCGACGGGGGCGAGGCTACAACGCACGAGAAGGCAAGATAACAGTGGCGTTAGATGCGTATAAGATTAGGGAGTGCGGGAGCTTCACAGAGTAGGGGCGACGCGGTCAGATTCTTACCAGAGACTTCGCCGGAGTGGTGGTAGTCGACGGTGGTGTTCTGTTCAAGACGAAGGCGAGTGTCCAGAGCGTGCGCAGGTGAACTGGGGCTGCTGGGATGTGCGTCTGGTTCCTGTGAGCATGCTCGAGTGGTCGAGGAAACGAGGGGAGGCGAGGAGCTGCCGGGATTGCTCGGTGAGCTCGCCGGAGCAGAGGGCGGTACAAAGAGAAATTGGGTAGCCTGGGGGCGCGCTAGGGTGAGGCGACGAAGTGAAAGGAAGAGGGGAGGCAGGCGAATAAGAGTGCATGGTCGCGAGGTGGAGTAACGCAGGCATTAACGCGTATTGACGTCGGCTTCAACGGCCAGAAACGGCGAGGAGGAAAGAGGGGCGTGGTCACCGCGAGGTAGACGATGGTGAGCTGGCTGTGTGGGTCCGCTTCGTCAGCGAAGGAAGAGAGGGGGAGTGGGGTCATGTAGTCAGCGTCTGTGTGGCTTTTATCCTGACTGTGTAACGTTTCGCTGTGAGGGAGGGCAGGTGGGCTGTTGTTGGGCTTAATGGGCTAGTTAGGCTGGGCTGGGTCCTTTTCATATTTTTTTTGTTCAGACTGTTTTTCTTTTTTCCTTTTCTTTTATTCTGTTTTGATTTTGAATAAGCATTTCAAACATTCATTTGAATTCAATCCTTTGCCAAAATTTGTGTAGGTTTAAATATTTATTTGTAATATAATTTGAAGTCAAATTTGGAATAAAAATTTATTCTTTTTGGGTCTTTTTAATTATTCAAAAAGGCTTTTTAATTATTTTGTCTTTTTAATTCTTTAAACTTTCCAAATCCTTTCAGTAGGTTTTTATTTACTTAATAGGGTGTCAAAATATTCATCTTGAATTATTTGGAAAGTATTTAATATGATTCATAAATCATTTGAATTGGGTTTTTGTTTTAATTCCAATGGAATTAAATATAATTTTATTTTCCTAAAGTTTATTTGGAAGATTTCTTTAACCTTAATTAAGTTGAATTAAACAACTTTTATTTCACTTGATTTGGATTTTGTTAAATTCAAACTTTAATTAAAGTTTGTTCAAGATCTGATTTTAAGTTTCCTTTTAGAACAAAGTTTCTTTTCTCCCTGATTTTCAACAATAATTTTATTTTGTTTATTTATTTTTCACATACAAGATTTGGAAAATCTTGGGATGTGACAATTTATCAAACAAGGGTCACACTAGATGATCTAGCATCATCTCTATCATTACAAGAAAGGGTGATAAGATTTTATTTATCTTATTTTTAAGTAATTTCTACTCATTGTAAAGTTGCTTAGGATTTAATATTCTCCAAATTAAAAATACGGGATCATATTGACACATGTCATCACCACACACTCTAATACTTGGGAATGTGATTCAAAAATGTTGGCCTAATTTATAAAGTTTAACACTATTATTTAATAATATTTAAGTGGCTAAAAATGACTGGAATGTCATTCTTTAATTTTGGTCCAGGACTACTGTATGTAGATTTTTACATATTCAGAAAGTTCTTGTCAAATGTGATTTTTGAGAGTTGGAATCAACTAAAAATCACCTCTGGTTGATTTTAGAAAAATGTTTGAAGTTGCAAAAGCTACTGGCTTGTTATTTTTACTGAGGGTGATCCGTAGTTACAAACTGTTTGAATCCAACGGGAGTGATTAGAAATTTTCATCTACTTTCAAACAAAATTGGATTCATTCAGTTTGGTCCAGTGAGTCTCTTTGAATTGATTTTTCATCTACTATAGAAAAGGGTTTTGAATAAAAATAAAAAGACTAGATTTGAATTACTGGGCTCACGCGGGAAACACTATTGGGCTGGCCCAACTGCACAGCGCATGCAACGAGCTCACTCAGGTCGGTCCCATGCATCAGCGGGTCATCTAACACGAAGCGGTATCAACCACAGCTGGCCCTACAATTACAACACGATCTACAGTCGAGGTTAATTGTCTGTCGCAGTGCTCCGGCGAGATTCTGACCTAGCGGCACGGTGTGGGTAGCTGTGGGATTACCAGGGCTCCAGCTAGGATTGACGATGCGGGCAAATGAGCTTGTTGACGACGGCGAGTCGAATGGCAGTCACGGCAGCTCCTGGGGTGGCTCCAATCGACGTCGCATTTCCCTCACGGCAATAGTGGACTCCGATCAAATTTCGGTGACAGGGTGCTCGCCTTGCTCCGAAAACCGGTCAGGGGTGTTCCTGAGTGAGAGAGGAGTGGAATGGTGTGGCGATTGAGGCTGGAGAAGGGGTATATTTATACTCCCGTGGGTGAGGCAGTGCGGCATGGCAAGTATCGTCGGCGGCGTTGCTATAGATCGATCTAGGCATGGAGCAGGGCATGGGTCGACGCTGCTGGGTGTGGAGATCGTCATGCGAGTGGTGGCGTGACAAGGGGCGGTCTCAGTCGGTCAGATGACGTCGGCGCTCTGTGCGGGTACGGTGGTGTTCATCATCGAGTATGGTGGTAAAGGGGGCGTGCAGTGACCAATGTGCATGTCTAGGCGGTGGCTGATGACGCCACGAGTGCGAGTACTGGCGGAGATGTTGAGTCATGGCGTGTCTGCGCGAGGCAGCTGTGATGCTCTGTCGTGCTCTCGGCATGTCCATGTCTTAAATGGGAGTGGCCGTTCCAGTGTCTCTACGTCTTGTTGTTGGTCGAGGGGTGGACAGAGATGGGCGGTGAGGTCACAGCTATCAGCTAGACATCGTGAGCTAGTGAGGCGCGGCCTATGGCGTGTTGTCCATGTCCGAGTGACATGGGGAGCTCGGGTACCACTTGCATTGATCAAGGTAGTGAAGAAGAATGGCTCAATTACACAGCTGGGTACTTGGGGTGATCATGGGTGAGCTAGGGTAAAGATTTGGAGTACAATGGATGAGCAATTGATTGATCACAAACAGTAGATAGTTGGTAGTTGTACTGTGATCACCAAGTGTTCGATCAAATGGCCGCATGAACTAAATCATCACCAAATTCAATGATTTTTGGTGAGTTATCTGATACTAATCTTGGTAGTCTTTGGGTGCAATGGTTTGCCAAGTGGTGAAGGTTTGAGTGGTTTTCCAAAAATGGCTATCTTGGTACATAAGATAGATTAAAATTTGAATTGCCTCTCAAAAGAGTTTGAAAATGTTTCTGCAAGGTTGGTAAGTTCCATTGGGTTCAGTGTCACTAGTTCTAGCAAGGTGAGAAAAGAAATGGGAAAGTTTCTATTTGAGATTAGTTGCTAGAGATGCTCAAAGTGAGCTAGTGGTTAACTTGGGAAGAAATGACCATTAGGTCTTATGCTTCACATTTTCATTTTTTTTGTTTTGATTTGATTTGATAGTGACCTAGATGATATGGTTTTGATCTTTAAACCATTTCTCATCATTTACAACAATCAAACATGGCATTGCAAGCATTCATACACACAAGCATACAGATTTGAATTTAATTAATAAAAGCTTTTGTTAACCCTGATAGCGTATTGTTGACGTGGGAGCTTCTTCCTCTTTAATTCCCTGGCAACAGCGCCAAGCTTGATGTCTATGCACTTCTATTCTTTTAGACAGTTGTTGGGCCTCCAAGTGCAGAGGTTTGTAGAACAGCAGCAAGTTTCCCTTAAGTGGATTACCCAAGTTTTATCGAACTCAGGGAGGAAGTGGTCAAAGGTATCCCTCTCAAGCAACCCTGTAATCAAGATGCAAGAAGTCTCTTGTGTCCCCAACACATCCAATACACTTGTCAGGTGTGTATAGGTGCACTAGTTTGGTGAAGAGATAGTGAAATACAAGTGGTATGGATGATTATAAGACAACAGTGCCAGAAAAGAGCTTGACGGGGTGGAAGAGACTGGAAGCAAGCAAACATCTAACAGATCTAGTTGTGAATGGTGTTTCAATGTTTATAAACAAGTCCTAGGGATCATACTTTCACTAGTGAACACTCTCAATAAATATACTCTCTTCATGTTTCTACCCTGAACTACTCTCCGGTTGGACACTCTAATCCATGGTAGGGCTATAACAGCACTCCTCAAAGTCCGCCTTCCCCATCTAGATAACCCCACACTGTCACCTTGAGCACTAGATGGTTCCAACAAACACCAAAATTTCATAGAGACAACCAACTCAAAATATACTCATGAAAAATATTTATGAACTCTAGCCTATGTGCTACCACAGCGTGCACGCTGTCACTTTCACACACGTGGGGAGAGCTGAGATCTATTGAAGAACTTGAGTATTTACGTAAACTCTTGCCTAAGTGCCACCACGGTGTGCACGCTTTCACTTTCACACACGTGGGGAGAGCCAGAGATCTATTAAAGCACTTGAGTACACTTGATTACAAAGCTCATGACCACAATATGATCATGCATAGAGAGATAGATGAACAAATAGATACCGGTAGAGCTCTTATTCTCAAGTAAGAACTACACCCTCCACATCATGGGAATCAGCAACGGCGATAGAGATGGTGGTGGAGATCGATGGAGATGGTCCCGGGGGCACTTCCTCGTCCCGACAGGGTGCCGGAACAGAGACTTTCTGTCCCCCGAATCTCCCCTTCGGTGGCGGTGGTTCTATGGAGGTTTTCGTGGATTTACGCTAGATGATTTAGGGTTTCTGAGTCGGTAGCTTCTTATAGGCGAAGGAGGCAAGGTCGGTGGAGGCCCAGGGGGCCCACACCCCCTGGTGGCACCACCAGGGCTGGCCCACGCCTAGGGGGTGCGACCACCCTGGTGTCCTCCTCCATCTCTATTTCGTGGTTCCGTGTCATGTTGGGTAAAATAATGACTTTGGCTTTTGTCCCATCCAATTCCGAGAATATTCATTTTTTAGCTTTTCTGAAACTACAAACAACAGATAACCGGCAACTGGCACTATGTTATCTTGTCAATAGGTTAGTTCCCGTCGTGGGAATGGCCACGACAGATGCTGCGATTGGCAGAGAGTAGTAGAACAAGGGGCAAGGGTGGCCAGCCATCTGCGGTGCGAGATGAGGGCAAAGAGGTTTTACCCAGGTTCGTCCCAACAGAGGGTAAAGACCTACTCCTGCTAGATTATATTGATGAGAGTACAATGGGCGAGCTTGGTGGCTAGGCGGCGAGTCAAAGGGGTGTATGATGGAACGTAAGTTCTATGCGTGCCCTAGGGAGGTTTATATAGAGTCACCTCTCTATGGTTTACAGATCTACAACCGAGTTGGATTAGGACTCGGAGGGTTCTTGACCTAATCCGACTGGGCCAAGATACGCTTTTGGGCCTCCAGCTTCCAGTCGCCTAGCTTCTTCTTGGGTCCTGATCCAGTCGTCATCCTGCAGGCCCACTCGTTGGCATTATGAGCCAGCAGGAAACGTCATGCTGGGTATACCCCACTCGGCATATCCCTATCAGTAGTCCCCGAGGCCGTCGTTGATTCGTCGCTGGTGTTCTTTGGCAGTCGGAGTATCCGGGTCCACTTTGGATGCCCAGTCCAATCGGCGGTAGACTCCTTCAATGAAAGAAAGAATCTTCAACATGCTTCATTGTGACACCCCTGGGATCAGGGCTAAACAAATACCAGACCTCCATCTGACATAAGCTTAACCTTGAGCTCGAGAATATCCAATAAAGAACCGGTAACACATCAGTGACCCTACGACAGAAAATTTATTACAGCAAGCTCATAACTGAGCAGAGAACCAAATTATTACAAGCAAAGGTCACTGACCACAAACATCAAACAACGGAAGGAAAATTATGCTATTAAGTATAGCAAACTTAACAAATGGCCTAAGTGGCCTGAAGCATAACGGTGACGTCCCATCCCATAGATTCCAGGCTGCCGGCCGGGAACCCCAAGCTACTCATCGATGTCGATGTAGTACAGAACTCATCTTCAGGAGAACACTTACTCTGCCAAAAGTATCAACAAAGCAAGGGTGAGTACAGGGTGTACTCCGCAATACATATGGCTGGTGGAGTTGTTTTGCATAAAGCCATCTTTGTTTATAAACAAGAGAGAGAGAGAAGAATCTCGTCTAATCAGAGTATTTTAAAAGGGGATAAGAGAGCGACATCTCTAAAGTATTGATCATCATCTTTTGATATCCACCGAATCATCATCACCTGAACTAGGATCACCCCCTCGTACCCATGAGGAAGCATCCTTAAGCAGACATTGATCTGCCAAGTTTTACGATTAGGTTATAGTTCTCTATGATCTTAGAATCTGGTCACCAAGCGTTCATAACCATGAACACGGCTTTTCGAAAAGATTATTACCCTGCAGGGGTGTACAACTTTACCCACACGTACTAACCTTCTTTTAATGCCACATGATTAGCCGTCTTCCTTGGAAGGCCGGTAGAGGGTGGTTAGACACGACATTTACCTTGCTTTCACCGAGACCATGAGTCACGCAATAAGTATGGTTCCTCCGTAACGGGTCAAAACCCAAAACTAGTACTTAAATATGTGAGGCGAGGTTGGTTTACCAGGGGCGCCATCAACCCCAAGCAACCGCGACCATGCTTCCCTACCTGTATGAATGCACCTCCTTCACCCTCTCTTTCGAAAACAATTTCTATGCGTATGTCGAATGGAACGCCCGAACTATATGACTCATGGAATCTACTAGGCAAGTTAGTTGCTCGTGAGGTTTTCTAGGCCCCGTGTGGTTGCACGCTCGTCTTGGTTACAAAGACAAGAACTCGGGTCCTAGTGGTGGCGAGCATGGGACTAGAAAAACCACATCCCACTGTGGCCTCCCATACAAGCCTTAGAATGTTTAACCTCATATTATTGATTTCATCTCATCATGTTCTCCTGTCATCCTAGATGCTCTGCATCTGATACATCATCTGGATAGACCAGAACTGACAGCTATGCATGGCTAAGGAGACATATATAATAGATCTACGGTGCACACAAGCCAAACCTAGTTATGCTAGGAGCAGGGGATCAGGTAATATGAGCTCAAAGGGAGTAATGCAACATATAGGATACTCTATCTATCGATAAAAGACCATAGTAGAATCGTATGCAACATGGCAGAATTGAAATGCTTTCAAAATCATAGGATTATATCATGGTGGGGCTATGCTTGCCTTTGCTAGTTGATGACAGATAAGCAGATCTTCGAGAGCCTTGTGCTTGACTTGATTATAATTGATCAAGTATTGTTTGTCGATCTTCGAACTTCGATGGTGTTATCTCCAGGCTTCGATCTCGATATCGTATTCTACCGAGAAGAACCAAATCACCGGAAAGAAAGGGAAAACAATCAACACATGGCATCGCTGCAATTCTCAAGCAAGGATGATGATATGACAAGTTAATTTGTATTGAAAAGTAACCCTAAGGCATGCTCAACCATTTAATCGAGGTTCCGAGGGGTGAAAACCCTAACTCGGGGAAACTCCGGAAACACATGAGAGGGGTTGCTAAGTTCTTATAATTAAACTTGTCACTTAAGCTATTTAACAATGCATGATTATAGCTTCAAGATATAGCTCTAATTTTCCTGAACATTTTGATATATTATTTGTATTTTTCTGAATTACAGATTAAAAGTTATTGAATTTACAAAATTCAAAACAATTTCTGACATTATTAAACCTTTTTTTAATTTAAATAAAACTGGAAAACCTTTTTACACCGCAGGATGGGCTAGCCATAGTGACTGACCGATGGGCCCGTGGCCACCTCAGCAGCCACACATGCAAAGTGGGCTCAGGGGCATTTTTCACCAGGGTAGAGGCTACCCACTCCGACTGACGGGTGGGGCCGAGGCCACGCAAGCTCCACGGCGGCAACACGCCGCGAAACGCTGGCTCGACGGATGGCGGGGTAGATGGTGGCTGGCGGCAACGATTGAGAGAGCGCGGGGCTTCAGGGCTAGGCACGTTCGATAGAGCGTAGCAAGGCAAGTAGGCATGTGGTGGAGCCGCTATTTTAGGGTCACCGGAGCACGGCGGCACATGGGGCGAGCGCAGAACATAGAGAGAGGGAGATGGAGGCGAGGTGCATCAGTATCGTACGCTCACCCTGACTCGATTGGCACGGTCGGGAAGGTCACGGGAGCTCTGCATCGGCAGCGGGCGGTGGTTGCCGGAGTCAGGGACGAGAAAGACGACAAATATTTCATCGATCTGGGGCGCCCGCACTCGATTCCGTTGACCAGGAGCAAGAGGAAGGCGAGGCGAAGCTCGTGGTCGTCTCAGATAGATGGGGGGAGGCCGGAGGCGGCAGGGCGGCGGCGAGCTCGTCGGCTAGGTTTCGGGTCCGTCATAGAGAGCGAGAAAGAGAGGGCGCGGGGATGGGATAAGACCAAGGGGAGGAAGAGAGGAGTATGGGGCTCGTTCTTATCCTTGTCCAGAGAGCGGCGCAACGGCGGCGAGCATCTCAATGGCCGACGACGATCGACGGCGGCGGTGCAGACACGGAGCAGCTTCCAGCTGGAAGACGATGGCAATTTTGCAAAAAAAGCTGGGTAAAATTGAGAAGCAACCTGCGGTCTAGAGTGGGCCGCTGCTGGGCCTTAGCTGCTGCGTGTTGGCGATAGGAAGGAGAGGAGAAGAGACGGGTCGGCCTGGTTGGCTGCTGCTATTTTTTTATCAGAACTCTTTTTCTTTTTCCTGTTTTGAAATTTCTATTTTGCAATTTCATTTTGAATCTGTTTTAGAGTAATTCAAAATACCAGAGGGTTTGTAAAAATATCTAAAATATTGCAGAGCCCTTGTATTCAATTTGGGCTCCTCAACTTTTGTATTTTCAAAATTCAAAGCACTTTTGAATGCTTTTAGAGAGATAGGGAAAACTAGGGTTTAGGGTTTTGTTTATTATTTCTTGCATGCATTAATAGAGATGATGCTTATGATGCACAAAACAAACCCTAATATAGATTAACTAAAACTGGGGTGTTACAGCTTTATCCCCCTTACGAGAATCTCGACCCGAGATTCCAAAGGTAGGAAGAGAGACGGAGAGAGAAAGGAACATGGCCACTCTAAAGGTAAGAGGGAACACACTAAACAACACACAGAGTATCTCTTGGTCAACTCATGGATGGAGTGTTTAGAAACAACTCTGAGATGACAAACATGAAACACAACAAGGTAATGGAGGAAACAAGAGGAGAAGGTTTCAAGTTGTTAGATATATGGTCTTCATAGGGATTGAGACCATGGTGCTTACAGAAGAGTTAAACTTCTGAGAAAGAAGGTTTCAATGGAAAGAACATGACCATAGACTTCAAGACGAAACCTCTACTAAACGAGTTAAGTAGAGATTTTAGGTTGCAGAGATATGGATCAACAAAACCAAGCTGTTGAACTACTTTTGCAACTAAAGGGTCTCTCTTTCATTCAACAGAAGGCCAAGACAGAAAAGGTGTTTTGTAGAGAGGACTCATAAGAGTCACAATAAACATGTAACAAGAGAAACTTCTAATTACCAAAATCTTAGTCGCTCTTAGAACATGGTTAGGATAACGAAGGAAATTCTTTATTCATCCAGATTTATCAAAATCTTTGCCAAGATCATGATATCACTTTATACCACTAAGATGAATAGTTAAGAAGATTCCTGATGACACGAGAAGAAAGAAACTTCATTATCAAACTTCAATTACTTGGCATAACAAAACATTTACCAACATAAAAGAGTCTAGAGGATTGACCGAGATAGATTTAGCAACACTACTTTGAATGTTCTCCTTGATGTTCGAGAAATCAAACATCAAGTAAAGGTCGGACTTTAGATACAAAGGAAACCATAAGAACAACTCCTATAATAAATCATAGAAGAAGCCTCATGAAGAGTGGTTGTTATTGCTGATTCAAGAGAATATGACAAAGGTCTTTCCGGCTAAGTGTGTCAACCATTACATCATTCTTGCCAGATTTACAAAGAGACCTATGTCAAAACCTTGAGGAACACCAACCATCATTGCTGCTTGAGATTTTGCTTTGGTTAGGTGGAATGATATTTCAGAATCAACATGTCCGAATAGAAAGTTTGCAACATTTACCGCGAAGATAAAGTTACTAGATTCTCAAGACAGGGACTACAATGTCAAGCTCCAAAAGAAGGAGCTAGATTGCTAGACCCATGTTTTAGCATATTGTCAAAGGACAACTGCACATACATAAGGTACTGACAATAAAACACACATGTATCCTTGAGGAAAGGAATATAAATCTTCTCAAATCCACGGCGACAACTTTCATCATTTGCACGTGAACCGGAGAAGGTCACTTCTAACATCCAGAACTCATACTTCAAAATGACCCGAAGAAGGTTCTCAAAAGTTTCCAACATTAATGTCAATTGTTCCATATGAATCTTGTCTAGCATGGAGAAGATAATAATGTCATTTCTGGGTTCAACAACAAACTTATCGAGACACTCCAAGAAGAAGGACTCATATGTTGCGTGAGAAGACAAAAATACTGGTCAGACCAAAGGGCATGAAGATGTATCCCAGTGAAACATCACAAGAAGAAACATTATCAAGATAGTCCTTGGAAATGAGTTTGATTTGACAATAACCCAAATCAAATCAAAGGTGGGGAAAATAATGTATCCACAAAGGAAATACTATCTTTCTTCAACATGAACAAAACTAGACATCCCTTTATGAAGGGACTGGGTTGGATAGAACTTTTGTCTTACAACTCTCCAAGTTGTTGTTTAAGCTCAACCAACTAGTTCAGGGGTATCCAGTACAGATTCTTGGAGAAAGGAGCAGTTCAGAGAACTTGCTTGCTTAAGAATTTGACAACACGGTCATGTGGCAACATGGCGATACTTCTAGTAGACGTCTAGAATATCACGAACCACCGATATGTCACTTAGTTCGAGAGGAAACTTGCTTGGTAAGGCAAGAAGACATAGTCTTAGAGCTTCGGCACGAGCCTAACTCTTGACTGAAGAGAGTGTACCAGAATAACGGACTTGGTAGCACGATCATCCTTTGCTTAGTGATAGGGTTAACCAATCATGCTAAGTAGTACTCAAATGTCCTTTGAGTTCTAAGCAATGAAAATTTCTACAATCTCAGATGGCCTCATTATTACGCACACGCATCACTCACGAGCGCAAAAGCTCAAGGAAGGGTAGGTAAATATGTGTAAGAGCATCACTTCATTAAGGGGTCAGAAAACTCAGTGCGACCTCTTAGTATAAAAGAGTGTGACACTTTAAGGTAGAACAGACATAAGCTAATCAATGCTTCTTGATCTCCGGATTACAACACTTTGACCTGGTCCTAGATATGACGAGGTACTAGAGTTTGTTTCTCCTAGACATCCCGAGATGGTTTGTCTTGACGGACCAAAAGAGTATCTTATATCGGAAGACACCGATACACATTTACTACTTGGATACCAACTGGTAGACAAAGGTCGGAAAACAGCAAGGGGAAAAGAACATGCTCAGGATAGAATCCTGAGATTTGGATGCATAAGTCAACAACCTTCCGAAAACCAATGCAGAGAAGGGTAAAGTGTGGCAGAGTCACGAGTATTGATGCGAGACTCTCGAGGAGTACTCTTGTCGTGATCTATTTGGTTCCATGAAAGAACAACTGCCATAGCAGGTGGTAGGGGAAGTCCTTAGTTGTCACAATTCAATCGCGACAAAAGCCACAAGCTTGAAGGCTAGAATTGTAGTACCAGCCATCCTGAGGTAATGTGTAAACATTAACAATAGGGGTCAAAGGAATGGATCTTGGATTAAAGGTCAGCTTCATGTACAAGATTCACAACACCAGAATCCAGCACAATCGGGGATCTTAAGTTCAAGTCCAAGGGTTAAAACCCGAGAAAAGAGTAACTACTACTTGAGTGACATAGTGTACACTGCAAGATAGTATTCACGAGGTAGCTTCCAAGAGAATAAATGACTTCTGAAGTACCCAAACAAAAAAAGGAGGCACACGAGGCGAAAGGAAACCTCGAAGCCTAGAACAGAACACTGTGGAACAAACAATATAGTATTGTGGGTCCAAAAGATAGAGAGATCATGATGGAAAGGAATCTCTCGGATGAACAAAAGCAAGGAGAACAAGGAATTCACAACACACACAACTCTAGAGAACTCAACACTAGGTCAACTGGCTGAGAAATGACATGCCAAGAAGGCACCTACGCTTTGAAGGACTAGAAGAGATATCAAAACTTTTCCAAAATCAACACAAGATAAGATAACCCAGAGTTAGAGCGAAACTGGATAAGGAGAAAAAGAAGCATACTAGAGTTTTCGCAATTACTTTTCATCTTTAAAATAGTTTTCACAAGCACTAGACTCAACATCGACCAATAGCAAGGTTTTCCTACGGTCAGTACTGCTATGATACCAAGAACTCTGACACCCCCGTGATCAGGGCTAAACAAATCCCAGACCTCCGTCTGACATAAGCTTAACCTTGAGCTCGAGAATATCCAGTAAAGAACCGGTAACACAACAGTGACCCTATGACACAAAATTTATTACAGCAAGCTCATAACTGAGAAGAGAACCAAATTATTACAAGCAAAGTTCACTGACCACAAACATCAAACAACGGAAGGCAAATTATGCTATTAAGTATAGCAAACTTAAAAAATGGCCTACGAGGCCTGAAGCATAACGATGACGTCCCAGCCCATAGATTCCAGGCTGCCGGCCGGGAACCCCAAGCTACTCGTCGATGTCGATGTAGTAAAAAACTCGTCTTCGGGTGAACACTTACTCTGCCAAAAGTATCAACAAAGCAAGGGGTGAGTACAGGGTGTACTCCGCAAGACTTATGGCTGGTGGAGTTGCTTTGCATAAAGCCATCTTTGTTTATAAACAAGAGAGAGATAAGAATCTCGTCTAATCAGAGTATTTTAAAAGGGGATAAGAGAGCGACATCTCCAAAGTATTAATCATCATCTTTTGATATCCACCGAATCATCATCACCTGAACTAGGATCACCTCCTCGTACCCATGAGGAAGCATCCTTGAGCACACGTTGATCTGCCAAGTTTTACGATTAGGTTATAATTCTCTATGATCTTAGAATCTGGTCACCAAGCGTTCGTAACCGTGAACACGGCTTTTCGAAAAGATTATTACCCTGCAGGGGTGTACAACTTTACCCACATATACTAACCTTCTCTTAATGCCACATGATTAGCCCTCTTCCTTGGAAGGCCGTCAGAGGGTGGTTAGACACGACCTTTACCTTGCTTTTGTCGAGACCATGAGTTACGCAATAAGTATGGTGCCGCCATAACGGGTCAAATCCCGAAGCCGGTACTTAAATATGTGAGGCGAGGTTGGTTTACCAGGGGCGCCATCAACCCCAAGCAACCGCGGCCACGCTTCCCTACCTGTATGAATGCACCTCCTTCACCCCCTCTTTCGAAAACGTTTTCAATGCGTATGTCGAATGGAACGCCCGAACCATGTGACTATGGAATCTACTAGGCAAGTTAGTTGCTCGTGAGGTTTTCCAGGCCCCGTGTGGTTGCATGCTCGTCTCGGTTCCAAAGGGAAGAACTCGGTTCCTAGTGGTGGCGAGCATGGGACTAGAAAAACCACATCCCACCGTGGCCTCTCATACAAGCCTTAGCATGTTTAACCTCATATTACTGATTTCATCTCATCACGTTCTCATGTCATACTAGATGCTCTGCATCTGATACATCATCTGGATGGACCAGAACTGACAGCTATGCATGGCTAAGCAGACATATATAATATCTCTAGCGGTGCACACAAGCCAAACCTAGTTATGCTAGGAGCAGGGGATCAAGTAATATAAGCTCAAAGGGAGTAATGCAACAGATAGGATACTCTATCTATCGATAAAAGACCACAGTAGAATCGTATGCAACATGGCAGAATTGAAATGCTTTCAAAATCATAGGATTATATCATGGTGGGGCTATGCTTGCCTTTGTACTTGACTTGATTATAATTGGTCAAGTATTGTTCGTCGATCTTCGAACTTCGATGGTGTTGTCTCTGGGCTTCGATCTCGATCTCGATATCGTATTCTACCGGGAAGAACCAAATCACCAGAAAGAAAGGGAAAACAATCAACACATGGCATCGATGCAATGCTCAAGAAAGGATGATGATATGAAAAGTTAATTTGTATTGAAAAGTAACCCTAAGGCATGCTTGACCATTTAATCGGGGTTCCGAGGGGCGAAAACCCTAACTCGGGGAAACTCCGGAAACACATGAGAGGGGTTGCTAAGTTCTTCTAATTAAACATGTCACTTAAGTTGTTGAACAATGCATGATTATAGCTTAAAGAGATAGCTCTCATTTTTCTGATAATTTTGATATATTATTTGTATTTTTCTGAATTACATATAAAAAGTTATTGGATTTACAATATTCAAAACAATTTTTGAAATTATTAAACCTTTTTTTAATTTAAATAAAACTGGAAAACCTTTTTACACCGCAGGATGGGCTAGCCACAGTGACTGGCCGATGGGCAAGTGGCCACCTCAGCAGCCACACACGCAAAGTGGGCTCAGGGGAATTTTTCACCGGGGCAGAGGCTACCCACTCCGACTGACGGGTGGGGCCTAGGCCACACAAGCTCCACGACGGCAACACGCAGCGACACGCTGGCTCGACGGACGGCGGGGCAGACGGTGGCCGGCGGCAACGATTGAGAGAGCGCGGGGCTTCAGGGCTAGGCACGTTCGACAAAGCGCAGCAAGGCGAGTAGGCATGTGGCGGAGCCTCTAGTTTAGGGTCACTGGAACAGTGACCGCGGCGGCGTCTGACGGTGGAGCACGGCAGCACATGGGGCGAGCGCAAAACAGAGCGAGAGGGAGATGGAGGCGAGATGCATCAGTACCGTATGCTCACCCTGATTCGATTGGCGCGGTCGGGAAGGTCACGGGAGCTCTGCATCGGCAGCGGGCGGTGGTTGTCGGAGTCGGGGACGAGAAAGAAGACCAAGATTCCATCGATCTGGGGCGCCCGCGCTCGATTCCGTTGACCAGGAGCAAGAGGAAGGCGAGGCGAAGCTCGTGGTGGTCTCAGATAGCTGGGGGGAGGCCGGCGGCGGTGGCACGGGCGAGCCTGTCGGCCGGCTTTCGGTCCGTCACAGAGAGCGAGAAAGAGAGGGCGCGGGGAGGGGATAAGACCAAGGGGAGGAAGAGAGGAGTGCGGGGCTCGTTCTTATCCTCGTCCAGAGAGCGGCGCGACGGCAGCGAGCATCTCAACGCCGACGACGATCGACAGCGGCGGTGCAGAAACGGAGCAGCTTCTAGCTGGAAGACGACAGCGATTTTGCAAAAAAAAAACCTGGGTAAAATTGAGAAGCAACCCCCGGTCCAGAGTGGGCCGCTGCTGTTCCTTAGCTGCTGCGCGTTGGCGACGGGAAGGAGAGGAGAAGAGACGGGCCGGGCTGGTTGGCTGCTGCTGTTTTTTTATCAGAACTCTTTTTCTTTTTCCTGTTTTGAAATTTCTATTTTGCAATTTCATTTTGAATCTGTTTTAGAGTAATTCAAAATACCAGAGGGTTTGTAAAACTATCTAAAATATTTCAGAGCCCTTGTATTCAATTTGGGATCCTCAACTTTTGTATTTTCAAAATTCAAAACACTT
This sequence comes from Avena insularis, assembly GCA_023614405.1. Classification (NCBI taxonomy): domain Eukaryota; kingdom Viridiplantae; phylum Streptophyta; class Magnoliopsida; order Poales; family Poaceae; genus Avena; species Avena insularis. The sequence goes on from CM042691.1 coordinate 92,089,623, forward strand.
TTGAATGCTTTTAGAGAGATAGGGAAAACTAGGGTTTAGGGTTTTGTTTATTCTTTCTTGCATGCATTAATAGAGATGATGCTTATGATCCACGAAACAAATCCTAATATAGATTAACTAAAACTGGGGTGTTACATTCATTAGTCGCAATAACCGCGACCAGTCGAATCGCCAATTTGACGAGTAGTCGAGTCACAGCTATGGATAATGGGTCGGCGAGTAGTCGAGTCGCAGCTATGGCGAATGGGTCGGACAGTGGTCGAGTCACGGCTATGGAGAATGGGTCGGCGAGTCGAGTAGATGAAGTTGGACCGTCAGCCTGGTCAAACTAGCCGTTGGGGTAATCCAACGGTAATATCGGCATAATTACCGCGCGGTAATGGCTCCCGGAAAATGGCGGATACCAACCGCTATATAAGTAGAGTGACGGGTGCAAATAGAGCATTCCCCACATTTCCTTCGACTCCGCGTGTCTCCAAATCTTCCATTCCTTCCAGAGCGACCCAGGGTGATCTAGCGATTCCACAGGGATCTTGCGATCCCAGATCCTCAGATAGATGGCGCCCCCGAAGGATTTGTGGGGGAGATCCAAATGCACCAAGGTGCTGCTAAAGTCCTTCGAAGATGCAGGAATTCTCTACACCGGGAGATGGCGAATCCTCGCGGCCGGAGAGGTGGAGCCAAATCCGCGTGCCGAGGAGTTCATCTGCTTGACCAGCCATCTCGAGAGGGGACTCGGCTTCCTCACCTCGATCTTCTTCCGCCGCTTCTGTGCGTATTATGGCATCCAGCAATCAGATCTGGGGCCGCATAACATAGAGCAACTCGCCATTTTTGTGGCGTGTTGCGAGTGTTATCTGGGCTGTCGCCCATATTTCCCCCTGTGGCAGGAGCTATTCCACGGGCGGGTCGGTCGCGAAGGGGCAGGCGGCCCCATGCTGGCAGCGGGCTGCCCCACCTTCCAATTGAAGTCCAAGGATTCCTTCCTCTACCTCATGCTATCGAAGAAGGCGGCAAACGAGTGGAAGAGGCACTGGTTCTACGTCAGTGAATCGACTCCGGACAGCGAGGTGGCGCTCCTGATGTATTCCGCCGACCGGCCCGAGCCGCGCCGGCTCCAAGTCGCCAAGCTTCCGCTTGACCAGCGGATGGTAGTCGACGAGATGTTGACGATGATTCGTCAGCTGAAGAAAGGCGGCTTACAAACCATCAATTTGTACAACTGCTGGCTCGAGCGGCGGCTGGTGCCCCTAGCCAGCCGCGCTCACTGGATGTACGAGTACACCGGCAAGGACGACGTGACCAAGGCCTGCACTGCCTATTGGAACACTAACGATTACGCCCTCGCGCTGAAGAAGATTACTAACACGGAATACCACGACCCAAAGGCCGGGATTCCCCCATACACCATGAAGTGCAAGGCACCATCGGTCAGTCTGCCTTTCCTTGTCTATTTAATAGTCACGGAAATGCAGTCGCGGCTTACTAACCATGTATTATTTGTGTAGTTATTCCTAGTGGTGGAAGGTTGGCTTCCTCCCACTGACGATGAAAGCTCGAATGAGTCTGCCGAGGACGACAGTGAATCCTCCTTCGACAAGGAGAATGTCGGAGGCGATGATGATGATGATGATGACGACAAAGCCGTGGAGGTCACTACACCCGCGGTTCGGAAAACTCGCAGGAAACGGAAGGGTGATCTCGAGGCCAGCAAGAGCCTTGAGGCTCATGACGGGGGCAAAGACGAAGCCCTCGAACATGCTTCACGACATATGTCCACGCCGTCGAAGAAGGGGGCGCCCAAGGAAGTGTTGCTGCCTAAATCCGCGACCAGCTCCGTGGCGACTAGCGCGGCTGATAAGGCCGGGGCCGGGGCATCGGCAAAGGCGGTTGATGCGGCCAGTGCGACTGTGGTGGAAGATGAGGTACCATTGGCGTCGCTTCCGCCGCCATTCTCAGCAGTCGTCAGGCTCGGGGATGCTCCACCCGTGGGGGCGTCGCCGTCGCGGGAGGCCCCCGCGTCGACCGGAGGGGAGCTTCCTACCGTGGCCTCATCCTCGAAGAAGGCCTAACTATCATAGGCTCTGACCCTGCTCGAGACGGGCATCAGCCGGAAGCTGGGCCCGGAATTGCAGAAGCCGACACATATCTACACCGGCATGCGCTTCATCCCAGTCGCTAGGTAAATGTCCTGGTGTATCTTCTTGAACCACTGATTCGTATTTGTTGGGAAAGATCGCTGATGATTTCTTTTTGCAGGACTGGCATGAAAAAGATCAGTCACCCCTAGGTGGCCAAAGTTCCAGCAGATGTCGCGGGGGCGGAAGCTGATCCCTGAAAGAAGAGGAAGGGCAATGACACCAAGGCGCCTGCTGAGGGTGCTAAGAAGATGAAGGGCGACGAAGTTGCCATGATCTCAGAGGAGCCAGTCAGCGCCCCAAGTGGAGTTCCTTCTTGAATGGATGCGACCGTGGAGGCCGTCGTGGGCGGTGGCGACCTTCCCTCGCTTTGTGGCGAGGTCCTCCACCACGAGTGTCTCGGTGCAGTCGGCTCAAGCGCCCGAGGTTTTGGGCTCGGAAGTCGAGCAGCGTCGCGGGCGCACGCCTCTTTGCTCCCGTCTGTGGATGCGGTCGAGCTGCACATCATGCGGGGCGCGGCTATTCAAGTATGTCCAGTCCCCGAGGATCTGGTCACTGAATTTCAGCGGGTAGATTCTTATTGTTTTTCTTTGATGTCCAGTCCCCGAGTGGATAGTCGCTGAATTTCAGCGGCTAGGCACTTAGCAATTTCTTCAATGTTTTCTGATGTTTGGTCGTGTGTGTGCAGGGCCTCCAGCGCGAGTCGACGGAGCGACTGGCCACCAAAGAGCATCTAGAGAAAGACCTCTGCTCCGTGCAGGAGGTGAACAAACAGCTGCAAGCGACTGCTGGTAGTTTTTCAAGGTACCCTTCTCCATAACTGTCTTGTTTCTGATTTTGATCTCACTCTTATGTTGCTGCAGAGGGACATTCGATCGCGGTAGCGAAGGCTCGCGCGGGTTTGGTCCCTGTCAGCGAGTTGACGGCTGTCCAGTCGTCGTTGACCATCGCAGAGAAGCGAGTGGCCGAGCTGGAGTGAGAGCTCAAGGCTGCAAAGGCAAAGGCGAGCTCAGTGGACGAGAGGGCTAAGGCGTCTGTCACTACCGTGGAGGAAGGTATCGGATGCTCTCGTCACGGGGCCGCAGATTGATTTGTCGGTTCTCCAAGACTTCATTACGCGACGCTGCCGTCCCCTGATTGGTGAGTTGCTTCGTCTTGTTTTTTGATTGTACTAGCGAGTCCCCGAGCGTGCGGGTCACCATTGTCATTATGTCCCGAGGGGTGGATTTGAGTCATGCACCTTTCTGACGCTGAGCTTCTTGTGCTTCCGCAGGGAAAATTCTTGATGACGAGCCCGAGGCGCAGTCGTACGACGCGCGGTAGTGTGTCACCATGCTGGTGGAATCTGCCGCCCTTTTGGCGACCTATATTTGCGCGTACCTTCAGGAGATCTCGCCGATGGAGGTGATCCCCAGTGAACTCACTAAGGTCTAGCGCTACCTGGAGAGGGGTCCAGTGGTTGTGGAGTTCATGTCACAGTCGGTTTTCCGCCGTGGGGCTACGACTACGCTGAGCCTTGGGCTCGCACACTTCCCTGACGACTTCGACTTTGACTACGTCACCAGCAGGTATCCCTCGTTGACTGGCTCGGTTGAGATCTCCGACGTGCTGTAGTTGACCGACCTAGCCATGGTCTACTCCAATCGGGTGTTGGCGATGGGCGATCTTCTGCCATATCAAGAGACGATCGTCGCACCGAACGACCCCGAGCCGACGCATTGCGACTTCAAGGTGGAGCAGCCGTTCCAATCAGTGATGGTCAGCGCCTTGACGAAGTATCCGTCGAACCCGTGGGTGCCCTTTATTCGTGTCCATGGTAGCGGTGGCACGTCGGCGTCGAAACCTGTAGAGTAGACGACTTTGCCGATTAGCGTCAGTTGTAAGAAGTGTATGCCTGCCCTTGTAAGTGAACAAAATTTGTTGCCATAAGGAATGCATGTATGCTTTTGTCAGCTTTGTTTTGAGTTCGGATTGTTTTGTTGTGCGAGTCCCCGAGCGCGTCCGGCCTTTTATGGTTTATCTCGTGTCTTTGTGTGTATGTTTGTTTTTATACTGTTAACTAGTTGAGGTCGAATCGCCGTGGCTTGGGAAGCCTGTCGCATGGCGACCCCATGGGGTGCTCTGTACTTAGCCATTTTCCCGGACGTGAACGGGGTCGGTTGGACGAGTCCCCGAGCGTGGTACTTACTCATTCTAGTCTCGTGCCCAAGTTAGGTGAGGATGAAGCGCGTTGTATTTGGCGCGTCGCTCCACCTGACTCGGAGAGCCAGTCGCATCGCGAGTCCAGGACACACTCTCATACTTGGTGTTTTCCCTAGCCGCGTGGGTTTCGACTGGCTTCAGTCCCCGAGCATGGTACTTGACCGTTCGAGTCGCTGCGTCAAGGATGTGGAGGACTGGGTCGCTGTGAGAAGAGAATGCGGTTGTCTTTGCCCGGCGAGCCAGTCGAGCGAGGCGACTCCGATGGGGCTCCGGGTTGGCGTTTTCATGGACGACACAAGGTCCGAATTTTATCGATGCCCTTGTATCACACTACTTAGCCGTGTCGGTCGCGCGACCAAGGGTTGACTTCCGTGATTAACGTAACGCTATTTTTATGAGTGTGAGTGGCATAAGAATTGGAGAGTAGACACAATTTGTGCGAATCAATCATATTTGTTTCATAGCAGGGGGAGTACATCTTGGAGTTCTAGGTGTAGAACTTCCTTAGGAGGTTTACATTCCACGGCCGCTTGACATCGAGTTGTCCGTCGCCTCGGATGTCGATGAGGTAGTAGGTATTGTTGCCTAGGAATCGCCCTATGGTGAATGGTCCCTCCCACGGGAGAGATAGATTGTGCATGCCCTTCTTGTCTTGGATCAGTCGCAGGACCAGGTCGCCCTCCTAGAAGGTGCGTGTCCGGACTCGGCGGCTGTGGTAGTGGCGGAGTCCTTGCTGGTAGCTGGCGGTGTGGGAGCAAGCTAGGTCACATGCTTTGTCGAGATGGTCGACCCCGTCCTAGCGTGCGATCTCGTTGTTTTCCTCCGCATAGTTGATGATGCGAGGAGAGTCGTGTTTGAGGTAAGTCGGCATGACGGCCTTGGCTCGGTACACCATGAATAAGGGCGTGAACCCGGTCGACCTATTGACGGAGGTGCGGATGCCCTAGATGACGGAGGGTAGCTGCTCGACCCAGCACCCCGGAGTTTGCTCGAGGGGAACTTGCAGTCGCGGCTTCAGGCCGTGGAGGATGCTCTGGTTGGCGCGTTTCGCCTAGCCGTTAGACTCCGGGTGGGCGACTGAGGCGAGGTTGAGCTGTATGTTGTGCTCCTCGCAGTACTCGGCCATTGCGCCTTTGGCGAAGTTGGTGTCGTTGTCCATGATGATGATGTGCGGGAATCTGTAGCGGTAGATGAGCTCGCGTAGGAACTTGGCGGCGGTCTTCCCGTCACACTTGCGAACTATCTTGGCTTCCACCCACTTGGTGAATTTGTCGACTTCGACCAAAAGGTTGGTGTAGCTGGAGGGGGCCTTCTTGAAGGGGCTAACCGTGTCCATGCCCCACAAGGCGAATGGCCAGGTGATGGGGATGGTCTTGAGCACCCATCTTGGCACGTGCGTTTGATTGGCGTACTTGTGACACCCGACGCAGCATTGGACGACGTCGACTGCGTCGGCGTGTGCAGTGAGCCAGTAGACGCCATGTCGCATGGCCTTGGCGACTAGGGACCGGGCGCCAGCATGGTGGCCACAGTCGCCGGCGTGGATGTCTTGGAGGATTTTGCGACCTTCCACGGGCTGCACGCATCGTTGGAACATGTCGGTCACGTTGCGCTTATGGAGCTCGCCGTTGATGATGACAGAGGACTTGCAGCAGCGCACGATCATGCGAGCCTCCAACTCGTCTGCGGGTAGGGTCCCTCCCTCGAGGTAGGCGATGTATGGCGCGGTCTAGTCGCTTGGCTCCGCGATCATGGCGTCCAGGGTTGGTTCTGGTTGCAGCGGTATCCCGAGGTCGATCTCCCTTGGGGGAGAGACAGATGGCTTGGTGATGGTGTCGAGGAAGAGAACGGCGGGTGGCGTGTGGAGAGCCGACCCGATGCGAGAGAGGGCGTCGGCCTCTTCATTCTTGTGCCGGTCGATCCACTCGACAGAGTACTCGGTGAAGTGGCCTCCCAGCTGGTCTACTGCTTGGCGGTATGCCACCATGGTGGGGGAGATGGCATCACAGGTGCTGGCGACTTGCGCGACGACGAGGTCGGAGTCGCCGCCGTAGGCGGTTGATGTTCATCCTTGGCTGCTCGCATGCCGTGAAGGAGGGCCTCATACTAGGCCATGTTGTTGGTGCAAGGGGTGAAGTCGAGGCATAGTACGTAGCGTAGCTTGTCGCCCTTGGGGGAAGTGAGCACGATCCCTGCCCCTACGCTATCTGCGTTCTTGGACCCGTCAAAGTGGAGCGACCAGTAATGGAGGTACGGCAGCTTCTCCAGCTGCTGCGCCTCCTCCTAGTCGGCGAGGAAGTCAGCCAGGGCCTGTGACTTGATTGCCTTGCGCGGCTCATACTTGATGTTGTGGACGCTGATCTTGACAGCCCACTTGGTGACTCGCCCAGTCGCTTCGTGGTTGCGGATGATGTCCGGCAATGGAACTAAGGAGACGACCGTCATTGGGTTCTCCTGGAAGTAGTGCGGCAGTCGCCGCTGGGCTCGGAAGACCGCGAAAACCAATTTCTGGTACTATGGGTAGTGCTGTCACGACTCGGTGAGGACTTCACTGATGTAGTAGACAGGTCGCTGCACGGGGCGCTCCTTACCCTCTTCTGGCCGTTCGACGACCATGAGGGCGCTGACGACTCGCTCGGATGCCGCGACATAGACGAGCATTGGCTCCTTGTCGGTGGGGACGGGGAGCAGCAGGGCCGCGAGTAGCACTTCTTTTAGCGCGTGGAGCGCGTCATCCGCCTCCTTGTCCCACTGGAACATGGGGTTCTTGCGCATTAGGTGGTATATAGGCATTGCCTTATCGCCTAGTAGGTACACCGAAGGTGCACTTTCCTGGGTTGAGTTTGATCTTGTACCTCCGCAGGTTTGCGAAGGTTTCGGCTAGGTCGGTGAGTAGATAGCTCTGGCGAGTGGATTTTATCACCACGTCGTCGATGTAGACGTGGATGTTGCGGCCAATTTGGCTCGCATGGCACTCCTGCATGCACCTCTGGTAGGTCGCTCTGGCGTTCTTGAGGCCGAACATCATGGCGGTGTAGCAGAAGGCACCGAACGGCATGATGAATGCCGTCTTCTCCTCGTCCTCGACTACCATTTTGATCAGGTTGTAACCAGAGTAGGCATCAAGGAAACACAGCGAATCAGAGCTTGTGGTCGAGTCGATGATTTGATCAATTCGCGGGAGGACGAACTGCTCCTTTGGCCAGGCGCTATTGAGGTTTGTGTAGTCGATACACATTCTCCAGGTCCCATTCTTCTTTTCGACCAGGACTGGGTTTGCCAGCCACTTGGAGTATTTGATAGGCCGTATGAAGCCTGCAGCGAGTAGACGCTGCACCTCCTCAGTGATTGCTCGGTGGTGCTCTTCATTGAAGTGCCGCAGCGACTGCTTGACAGGTCGCGCTTTGGGGTCGGTGTTGAGTTTGTGCTTAGCGAGTTCCCTAGGGACAACTGGCATGTCAGATGGCGTCCATGCGAAGATGTCGTGATTCTCATGGAGGAACTCGATGAGCGTGCTTTCCTATGCGGGGCTCATGCCTGTCCCGATCGTCACCTCTGACTGGAGTCGTCTGGGACCAGCTCGACGGAGCGTGTGTGCATGGTGGCCTCGAATGCGGTCGAGCCACTGTTCTCTGAGTTGGGCTTCACTAGTATTGTGGGGTCGTCATTGTCGACCCCGCTTGCGTATCTGGCGAGCTCCTCGGCATGGTTAGCCTCCACGGTGATAACGGAGTCAGCAAACTCGGTGCCCTTCGCCTCACACTCTGCGGCTAAGTCGGGGTCGCCGTGGACGGTGATGATGCCGCACGGCCCTGGGAGCTTCATCGTGTTGTACGCGTAGTGTGGCGCCGCCATGAACTTGGCGAATGCTTGCCGCCCCAGGACACAGTGGTAGGGGCTGATGAAGGGCACCAGCTCGAAGACAATCCGCTCGGTGCAGAAGTTTGCTGGTGTGCCGAAGGTGACTGGCAGCGTTGATACGTCATAAACGTATCTATAATTTTTGATGCTCCATGCTTGTTCTATATCATTTGTCTTATGTTTTGTCTACACTTTGAGGTATTTTTATACACTTTCCAGAACTAACCTATTGACAAGATGCCACGGTGCTTGCTTTTCCGCTGTTTTGGTTTTAAAAGCTAAAAAATGAATATTCTCGGAATTGGACGGGACAAAAGCCAATCTTCATATTTTAACCTGAATGATACGGAAAATCGAAGCAGAGATGGAGTAGGGCACCAGGGTGGGCACACCCTAGTATGGCGTGAGCCCACCTTGGCCGCGCCACCAGGGGGTGTGGGCCCTCCACCGAGCTTGCCTCCTTTTCCTATAAGAAGCCCCCGACTCAAAAACCCTAAATTATCGACCAGAAAGCCACGAAAAGTTCCGTAGAGCCGCCGCCACCAAAGGGGAGATTCGAGGGATAGAAGTCTCTGTTCTGGCACCCTGCCGGGATGGGGAAGTGCCCCCGGAGCCATCTCCATTGATCTCCACCACCATCTCCATCTCCGTTGCTGATTCCCATGATGAGGAGGGAGTAGTTCTTCCTCGAGGCCAAGGGCTCTACCGGTAGCTATGTGTTCATCTCTCTCTCTATGCATGATCTTGTTATGGTCATGAGCTTTGTAATCAAGTAGATCTACTATGTTACTCTAGTGCTTCAACAGATCTCTGCTCTCCCCATGTGTGTGAAAGTGACAGCGTGCATACCATGGTGGCACTTAGGCTAGAGTCTACATAAATACTCATCATGCTTTAATAGATCTATGATTTTCCCCACGTGTGTGAAAGTGAGAGAGTGCACACCGTGTGTGGCACTTAGGCTATATTACATATATATTTCGAGTTTGTTGAAACCATCTAGCGTTCAAGGTGATAGCGTGGGGTTATCTAGATGGGGAAGGCGGACTTTGAGGAAGTGAGAGCTTTGTGAGTTATGTTTTGAGTTGGTTGTCTCTATGAAATTGTGGTGTTTGTTGAAACTAACTAGCATTCAAGGTGATAGCGTGGGGTAATCTAGATGGGGAAGGCAGACTTTGAGGAGTGCTGTTATAGCCCTACCATGGATTAGAGTGTCCAACCGGAGAGTAGTTAAGAGTAGTATCATGAAGAAAATATATTTATATGAGAGAGTGTTCACTAGTGAAAGTATGATCCCTAGGCCTTGTTTCTAAACATTAAAACACCGTTCATATTTAGATCTATTGCATGTTTTCTTGCTTTAGTCTTTACCTCACCGTCAAGCTCCATCAAAATAGAGGTTTCTTACCTCACCGTCTACTCACTTATATTCTTGTAGACACTTGTTGGGCCTCCAAGTGTAGAGGTTTGTAGAACAGTAGCAAGTTTCCCTTAAGTGGATTACCCAAGGTTTATCAACTCAAGGAGGAAGTGGTCAAAGGTATTCCCTCTCAAGCAATCCTGCAATCAAGATACAAGAAGTCTCTTGTGTCCCCAACACACCCAATACACTTGTCAGGTGTATAGGTGCACTAGTTCGGCAAAGAAATAGTGAAATACAAGTGGTAACGGTGTCAGAAAATAGCTTCTGACTTGTTTACGTGGGAGAACGTGTGTGAGTGCCAGAAAATACTTTGATGGAGCTTGACGGTGAGGTAAGGAGTAAAGCAAGCAAACGTGCAACAGATCTAAATGTGAATACTGTCACCTTGAGCGCTAGATGGTTCCAACAAACACCACAATTTCATAGAGACATCCAACTCCAAATATAACTCATAACAAATATTCAATCTAGCCAAACTTCCACACACGGTATGCACGATGTCACGTTCACACACGTGGGGAAAAGCATGGATCTATTAAAGCACAAAGAGTATTTATGTAGACTCAAACATAAGTGCCACCATGGCGTGCACGTTGTCACTTTCACACACATGGGGAGAGCAGAGATCTATTAAAGCACTTGAGTAGCAAGGTAGATCTACTTGATTACAAAGCTCATGATCACAATATGACCATGCATAGAGAGAGAGAGAGAGAGAGAGAGAGAGAGAGAGAGAGAGAGATGAACACATAGCTACCGGTAGAGCCCTTAGCCTCGAGGAAAAACAACTCCCTCCTCATCACGGGAATCAGCAACAGTGATGAAGATGGTGATGGAGATGGCTCCGGGGGCACTTCCCATCCGGCAGGTGCTCAACAGAGACTTTCTATCCCTAATCTCCCTTTCATGGCAAGGCGCTACGAGGTTTTCATGGATTTCTTCCGGATGCCCTAGGGTTTTTTTGGGTCGAGGCTTCTTATGCGTAGGAATCAAGGTCGGTGGGGTCAGGGGCCCACACTGTGGGCCCTCAAGCGCCTCCGCGCTTAAGGAGGGTACGGCCACCCTGTGGCCCCCCTCTGGCTCTGCTTCGTGGTTCCGTGTTGCTCCGGGAAAAATAATGACTTTGGCTTTTGTCCTGTCCAATTCCGAGAATATTTATTTTCTGCCTTTCTAGAACCAAAAACAGAAGAAAACAGGCAACTAGCACTGCGGCAACTTGTTAATAGGTTAGTTCCAGAAAAGATATAAAAACACCTCAAAGTGTAGACAAAGCAAAGCAAAGTGGATACAAAACAAGCATTGAGCATCAAAAATTATAGATATGTTTCCAACATATCAAGCATCCCCAAGCTTAACTCCTGCTCGTCCTCGAGTAGGTAAATGATAAAAAAAGAATAATTTTTTAGGTGACATGCACCATCAAAACCAAGATCAAACCATTTGCAAGCATTGAAAGCTGGAATCAAAGAACTCTAAACATGTGCATGAAAGATGGAGTTCTAATAGTAAGACAAAGTAACTATGCATGCAACATGAAAGTCTACAAACATAGATCATGAATAACATGCATTGAAAAACATTTGTTTATTTCACGTACAGAAAACATAGCATAGTGGCAACCAGCTTGTCCCTTATAGAGTGGCAAGTAGATGCATAGGACACCTTCAAAGTTCACAAGGGTGACTAGAAAAAAATAGCACAAGAACAAGTAATATCACAATATGCATCAATCAATAAGCTTTGGAACACTGCACACAGAATGACAACTATGCTCTCTTAATGGTGCCTAAAATTAGAAGGTGGAGACTCAAATAATGGTGGAATAAAGGCCTTTTATAAAGGAAGCAGGGATTTCAAGTTTCGAAAAGAGCTTCCAAAAATTATGCTACTTGTTAGCTTTCAGCCCTCATTGCCCATATCATAAGCATCTTGAAGTGGTTAAGGTTAAAGTAAACAAAGATGGAGTATGAAGGGTATATGTCCAAGAGGCAATAATAAAGTGGTTATTATCGTATTCCTTACTTATGATAAATGTTTATTTTTCATGCTATAATTTTATTAATACGGAAACGTTAATACATGTGTGTTTAATAAACAAAAAGGAAGTTCCTAATTATGCCTCTCTTATAAACTAGCTCGTTGATTAACAAGATTATCAAAGTTTCCTGATCATGGACATTGGATGTTGTTAATAACGAGGTCACAACATTAGTGTAATGGTGTGATGAACATTCATCTGAAGTATAGCATTACGATCAAAGTCATTGAGTTTATTTTGCTATAACAACTTACGAAGTGATTCTAATCCTTAGACCATGAGATCATGTCAATCACTAACACCAGAAGAGTTTCTTGATAACATCAAACGTCACACCGTAACTGGGTGATAATAAAGATGGGTTCAGAACTACTAATGTGTTATGTTGAGGCCCATGGATCGAGAATCGAATTTGTTCATCCCGATGACGGATAGATATGCTCTGGGCCCTCTCGGTGATATCACATTGATTAGCTTGCAAGCAAGTGATTTGATTACTAGAATGTTATATCACGAGAACGAGAAAAGAGTGCATGTCAGTAACGAGATCAAACTAGGTATGGAGATACCGATGATCGAATCTCGGACATGTAATATATCGCAAAACAAAAGGATTGAGATACTAGCGTAAAAGGTTCTCGCGATCATAAGAAAGTCACCGATGAATGTGTGGAAGTCAATATGGGTCTCCAGATCCCGCTTCTGATTATTGATCCGAGAGGGGTCTCGATCATGTCCACTTATTCGCGAACCGTAGGGTGGCACACTTAAGAGACACCGACATCCATTTCGAGCAAAAGTTTCATGCCGTAAAGAATAACAAGCGTGGGAATTTATTTCACTAGATACTGAAATGGGTTTTCGGGTGAAATTGCGGAAAGTGTTTTTGCATGTGAAATGAAATACTAGCAAGGGGTTATATGAGAATGTTTTTCATTAAAGTAATTGACAAAATTCTGAATAAATAAAAGGAGTTTTATTTAATGAGAGTTTGCATGAAATTTGGTGGAAATTTAATGGGAATTTGAGTGGATTTTTGAGTGGAGGGAATTGAAAGGCATGAATGTGGAAGAGGTGGGGGCAGCCCCCATGGCTGGGCGCCATGCCCCTTGGGTGCCCCCCTCTCCCCTATAAAAGGCCCCCCTCTCATCCTCTCAAAGCACACCTCCTCATGAAGGATCTCTCTCCCCCTCTAGAATTTATCCCCCATGGTCTATACATGTTTCCGGTGGCTATTCGGCAAGAAAGAGTTGTGCTTCTGCTGCATCGCTGGAGTGAGGAGGCGGAGGTTGCTCGGTGCCTCGTACGTGTGTGCGAGCATGGATGCGCTGCTGTTTTGCGGCACTAGGACTTCCTCTCGATCTTGAGATCGGCAAGAGATCGTCTACATCAACCACGATTTTGGACTCGTTAAGCTTTGTCGGTCTTCAAGGGTATGTTCTCTACGGATGTATATATGCCCATTGATTGTATCTAGTAGATAGATCTTGGTACATAGTTGTTCCCATCGTAGGAAAATTTTTGTTTTCTATGTTGCGAACCCTACAGAATATATGCTTGACGAAGTATAAGTTGGCAATCTCAAGTCCCTTGAATACGAGGGCCACACCTCATGCTACTCAACTTCAGTCACCTGTAAGTTCTTGTCATTTTAAGTATTTGCATATCATTGAGAACCGCCAATGGGGTACCCCTTGCACATGGTACAGGAGCTATCCCATAACCAAAATGACAAGGCAAGCAGACAAGGAGCATCTCAGCAATCTTATTATTTACCATGGGAATATGGTGCTTTTTTCTCTCTTTCCTCTTTTCTCAATGTGTCTCTTTTTTATCAGAAGAATGCTTCATATATGTCACTATGGTGATGCTGCAAGTTTCCACCATGATTAGGCATGGCTTAGTCTAGCGGCCCAAGCGTTTCTCTAACACAGGATACAAACTCCATGGACTTACAAGTTCCCTCTTTATTTCACACCGGTGACATCCATAGACAAAAGAGCATGATATCAACTGAGTACAAAGTACAAGTGCAATGTTGAAAACATTCCCCGTGATAGCATGGTTCTGCTAATTCCAATGTATAAGTGCAAGCATATACAACATAGATGACACAATGCTTCAAGTTTATTAGGGGCAGGGAATATAAAGTGTGCCATCAAGTTCGTGAGGGATTTAATCACTAAGTTTTCACATAACAAAATAGTTTTTAATTGGAAGATAGATGAAAACAAGAATATAATTGGAATGGTGTAACACACCATACATAGGAGTTTATAGTGGACACTTTGTAAAAACTTGGTTTGTTGGGAATTGGAAGCATGAGTAGAGGTTACTCATACAAGTGGAGGCTAGCAAAAGACTGGGAGCAACCAACTAAGAGAACATAATGGCCATAATCATGTAGAGCAACAAAGCATTACTAATCAAAGCATAGAGGGGTACTACAAGTCAAGGACTGAATGATCATAGAGGCTATGATTACTTGTTTATAGTCATAACATGGTGTGAGCATGTGCCAAGTCAACCCAAACAAAGCATCAAAGGAGAATACCACAATATTATGCTTTTGTATGCTAAAACAATGAATGATTCTTTCAAGGCACATTAAGAAATCCTAATTATTTGGAACAAGACAATCTACAGCAATAATCACTAAGCATAAGGTTAAAACAACACCTAGCATGTCATGCTAAAGTCTAAGTCACAGTCAATGCAAGCTCGTCTTGCACTTATCAAGCAAGAACTTTCTACTCCTTTCCAACACCAAGCAACTTATTTGAAACAACTCACAAAGATAATAATCAATAAATATCAGTGAGCTTGTCTCACAAATCCACAAGGAAGAACTAAAAAGTTCTAAGCTGAAAGCACAAGAAAACTAAGGCTGAACGCAGTGCTAGCAAAAGTGAACACTCACAAAACAATAAGAGTGAAAACTAGAGTGTTCTAGGCAATGGAAATAGAGTGTGTCTCTCTCCAAAAGAAGTGTGGTGTAACCAATAAACTTAATCAATCAAAATAATAAAACGAAAACCAAAAATGAAAACTAAGATGCTCCAAGAACAACACAGCAATGCATGAAACAATAAAAATGAAGTGTCTAGAAAGACCTGAGATTTTAATTGATGAAGAAGGGGATGCCTTGGGCATCCCCAAGATTTGACGCTTGTACCTCTTGGATATTTCTTGGGGTAACACCGGGGTGGTATCCCCAAGCTTGAGCTTTTGTCCATTCTTCATCTCATTACATCATTATTTCTCTACACCTGAAATTTTTCCTTCATACAAAACTTCACACAATCTTCATTAGCAAAATTAGTGTATTCAAAAGATATTAGAACCTTAGGAAAAGCTTTGGAACATCAAAACTTTTCACTAAAAACACAAGCTACTGTAGCAACTCCTTAAAAAATATCAATTCTCCAAAAGAGAACTCAAAAAGGAATCAATAAGAAGCAAATGCAAATAATGGCAGAAATCTGTCAAAACAGACCAGCAGGTAGAAACCGATTTTTTCAAAGACCTTCTGTTGCTCAAATCAAAAAGTGTTGAACTAAGTAAAGTTATCTAACATACTGAGGGATTTATTCCTAAATTTTAAGCTCAATCCGACTTACAGAGACTCCTCAAGAATTTTTATGGTGGAGGACAGAAATCTGTTTCGGGACAGCAACTACCCAACTCTTACTTCCCTCTCATTAGAGGTCATTCTTGGCACAAAAAACAAACAAAAATGATAAGGAGAGGTCATTACAGAAGTAATAACTTCCAAGACTCAAGAAAACTCTTGGGTTATCTCCCAACAAGTACTTTTATTTAACGTCTTTAAGTTAGGCTTGATAGTTGGGGAAGATGCTCATATAAGAAATATGAATTGAAGTGAAAGAGAGCATCAAGAAGCAAATTAAAAACATATTTAAGTCTAACCCACTTCCTATACATAGTAATCTTGTAAAGAAACAAGTCTTAAAATCACAAAGCAACTAGCATAGGAAAGCAAAACAAGTGCAACTTCAAAATTCTCAACATAAAGAGGGGAAACTTAATATTTTTGAGATGCATAAGACCATGTTTCCCTCTCTCATAATAACTTTCAGTAGCATCATGAATAATATTAACAATATAAATATCACATAAAACATTCTTATCATGATCCACATGCATAAAATAGTTATTACTCTCCACATAAGCAAAGGCATTCTTATTAATTGTAGTGGGAGCAAATTCAACAAAATAGCTATCATTACTATTCTCATCACCATAGTCATCAAAAATAGGAGGCATATTGGAATCACAACTGATTTCCTCCTCAATAGTAGGTGGACTGAAAATATCATACTCATCATTGTAATCATCATATATGGGAGTTTTGGTACCATCATAAGCAATAGAATAGCTATCTTCAAAAGCTGGGGTACTAAAAAGATCATTTTCATAAAAACTAGCTTCCCCAAGCTTAGACTTTTCCATAGCATTAACAACAATGGTGTTCCAAAAATTCATACTAATAACATTGCTATTAGCATGCAAATAAATCTCCATAGGTTTTTAAATTTTCTCTTCAAATACTTCATGTCCTAACTCAAGATATATACTATAAATCTCTCTAATTTTTTAGTTGTTTTCCATTAAGCCTAACTAGCGAAAACAAGAAACGTAAAGACAAAACTGCAGAATCTAAAGGAAATAACTTCGAGCACTAACACCAGAGGATGTGAGTACCTTTTACCTTACCTCCCCGGCAACGGCGCCAGAAAAGAGCTTATGGCGTGGAGGAAAGGTAAAAGCCCAAAACCTCCCGGCAATGGCGCCAGAAGAGAGCTTGATGTCTACGCACTTCTATTCTTGTAGACAGTTGTTGGGCCTCGAAGTGTAGAGGTTTGTAGAACAGCAGCAAGTTTCCCTTAAGTGCATTACCCAAGGTTTATCGAAATCAGGGAGGAAGTGGTCAAAGGTATTCCCTCTCAAGAAATCCTGCAATCAAGATACAAGAAGTCTCTTGTGTCCCCAACACACCCAATACACTTGTCAGGTGTATAGGTGCACTAGTTCGGCGAAGAGATAGTGAAATACAAGTGGTAACGGTGCCAGAAAATAGCTTTTGACTTGTTGTTGACGTGGGAGAACGTGTGTGAGTGCCAGAAAATACTTTGATGGAGCTTGACGGTGAGGTAAAGACTGAAGCAAGCAAACATGCAACAGATCTAGATGCAAATGGTGTTTCAATGTTTAGAAACATGGCCTAGGAATCATACTTTCACTAGTGAACACTCTCTAATATAAATATCCTCTCTTCATGATACTACTCTTAAATATTCTCCGGTTGGACACTCTAATCCATGGTAGGGCTATAACAGCACACCTCAAAGTCCGCCTTCCCCAATCTAGATAACCCCACACTGTCACCTTGAGCGCTAGATGGTTCCAACAAACACCACAAATTCATAGAGACATCCAACTCCAAATATACCTCATAACAAATATTCAATCTAGCCAAAGTTCCACACATGGTATGCACGCTGTCACTTTCACACACGTGGGGAAAAGCATAGATCTATTAAATCACAAAGAGTATTTATGTAGACTCAAACCTAAGTGCCACCATGGCGTGCATGCTGTCACTTTCACACACATGGGGAGAGCAGAGATCTATTAAAGCACTTGAGTAGCAAGGTATATCTACTTGATTACAATGCTCATGACCACAACAAGATCATGCATAGAGAGAGATGAACACATAGCTACTGGTAGAGCCCTTAGCCTCGAGGAAGAACTACTCCCTCCTCATCATGGGAATCAGCAACGGTGATGAAGATGGTGGTGGAGATTGATGGAGATGGCTCCGGGGGCACTTCCTCGTCCCGGCAGGGTGCCGGAACAGAGACTTTCTGTCCCCTGAATCTCCCCTTCGGTGGAGGCGGCCCTGCGGAGGTTTTCATGTATTTCTTCTTCATGCCCTAGGGTTTTTGGGTCAGAGGCTTCTTATTGGCAAATTAATCAAGGTCGGTGGGGGTCCAGGGGGCCCACACCCCCTAAGGGCGCCTCCAGGGCTGGCCCGCGCCTAGGGGGTGCGGCCACCCTGTGCCCCCCCTCCGTCTCTGCTTCGTGTTTCCGTGTTGCTCCGGGAAATAATGGCTTTGGCTTTTGTCCCATCCGAGATTATTGATTTTCTGCCTTTCTGGAACCAAAAACAGAAAAAAACAGGCAACTGGCACTGCGGCAACTTGTTAATAGGTTAGTTCTAGAAAAGATATAAAAACACCTCAAAGTTTAGACAAAACAAAGCAAAGTAAATACAAAACAAGCATGGAGCATCAAAAATTATTGATACGTTTCCGACGTATCAATGAATATGGTAATGAGAATAGTAATGATAGCTATTTTGTTGAATTTGCTCCCACTACAATTAATAAGAATGACTATGCTTATGTGGAGAGTAATAATTATTTTATGCGTGTGGCTCATGATAAGAATGTTTTATGTGATAGTTATATTGTTAATTTTATTCATGATGCTACTGAAAGTTATTATGAGAGAGGGAAACATTGTCTTATGCATCTCGAAAATATTAAGTTTCCCCTCTTTATGTTGAGAATTTTGAAGTTGTACTTGTTTTGCTTTCCTATGCTATTTGCTTTGTGATTTTATGACTTGTTTCTTTACAAGATTCCTATGCATAGGAAGTGGTTTAGACTTAAATATGTTTTGAATTTGCTTCTTCATGCTCTCTTTCACTTCAATTCATATTTCTTATATGAGCATCTTCTCAAATAGTCCTAAGTGTTAGCTAGTCCCAGTTTGTCCCGGTTTTTAATATTAATAATTGTCTTGAGTATTACCTAGTCCCGGTTTGTGGTTGGAATGGGACTAAATATAAAGATATTGTATTCTTGTGAGTTCACTTAGGTGATCAAATGTTGTTTTTTCTACCTTCCTACAGCAATCTCAGAAATTCTAAAAAATAGGATTTATTCACAAAAGGTTTAATACATTATTAAATCACCAACATCCACATCTAGTGTTTTGGTTCTCTTCTTGCCCGTAACCATGGGGCATCTTCCATATTTAGCGGTATGCTTGGGTCAGTTTTCACTTTGAATGGCGGAATTTCATGAAATTTGTTATAATATTCTGACATGTCTTTCTTGTCCTCAACTCCCACCATGTTTATTTTTCTTGAAAGAACTATGTGGCGCTTTGGCTCATCGTATGATATTGTATTCTTTTGCTTATCTTTCCTTTTTCTCGGTCTAGTAGACATGTCCTTCACATAGAAAACTTGAGCCACATCATTGGCAAGGATGAATGGTTCGTCTCCGCACGCAAGATTATTGAGATCCACTATTGTCATTCCGTACTGCTGGTATACTGTTACCCCCTGATGCAGTGTTGAGTTGACGGGAGGAAGAGGTTGAAGTAGATTCCTCTGTCAACGGCGCTAGAAAACTTGTTGATGTGCCTGTGTAGAGCACTTCGTTGGGAACCCCAAGAGCAAGGTGTGAAGCAGCAAGCAACAAGTCTTCCCTCAGTAGAGACCGAGGTTATCGAACCAGAAGGAGGAAGGAAATATCACAAAGGTGTTGGAAGCAACGTGGAGACCAACACAACACAAACTCAAGACTTTGCTCCAACGAATCAGTGAGGTTGTCAAGCTCACCGGTTTGCTGTAACAAAGGATTAAACATATGGTGTGGAAGGTAATGGTTTGTAGCAAGTAAACAGATAACAGTGGAAGATGTATCAATGGTAAATATTGGACCGGGGTCCATAGTTCACTAGAGGTTCTCTCCTTAGATAAACAACATGGCATGAAGGGTAAACAAATTACAGCGAGGCAATTGACAGGAACTGAGCAAGGCATAACAATGCAATTACTAGCCAGAAAGATCCTATGAGGTTGATTGGTCAATACAACAATATACATAGACGGTCATCCAACTGCATCTATGACTAGAAGTCCACCTTCATGTTATCATCCGAACCCCCTCCAGTATTAAGTTGCAAGCAACAGACAACTTCTTTAAGCAAAGTGTGTAAGGTAAACAGTCCACATGTTCCATGAACAAGAGACCGTTGTTTTCTCCCTAGTAGCAACAACACATCTACAACCGAAGAGATTATTGTCACTTCCCTTGGAAACTAGAGGCATGAACCCACTATTGAGCATAAATACTCCCTCTTGGAGTCACTAGCAACTACTTGGCCAAGATAACCACTAGCAACAAAGAGCATGCAAGATCACAAACAACACAAACATTAAAGAATCATAAAGATAAAACCATTAATCAAACCAACATAATAATCTCAATATCCATCGGATACCCGCAAACACAACATGCATGATTACAAATAGATTAGATCTTGATCATGAACAGAGCTCATAAGATCTATATATGAAAGCACAAAGGAGGAGATACAACCATCTAGCTACTACATGGACCCATAGTCCAAGGTGGAACTACTCACGAATCATACCGGAGAGAAGGCCTCTGGGATGATCTCCCCTCCGGCAGGGTGCCGGGAAGAACTTCAGATCCCCCCCCCCCCCGATCTAGGGACGATGGTGGCGGCGGCTACAAACGGTTTCCTGGATTTCTGATTGGGTACTCAAGGTTTCTGTATCGGGGGCTTCTTATAGGCGAAGGGGCGAGACCGGGAGGCGGCCAGGGTGCCCAAACCCTAGCCAGGCGTGGGCTAGGGCCCACCCACGCCTAGGGTGGGTCTGGCCCCCGTGGCTGGCCTTCCGGGATACCCTCTGGACTTCTTGTTCCCCACGGAAAGTTATTGACTTTGTCCTTCGTCCCATCCAATTCCGAGAATATTTCTTTACTAACTTTTCTGAAACCAAAAACAGCAGAAAACAGGCATTTGGCACTGTTGCAACTTGTTAATAGGTTAGTACCAGAAAACATGTAAAAGGCACCTCAAAGTGTGGACAAGTAAGGCAAAGTGGATACTAAACAAGCATGGAGCATCAAAAATTATAGATACGTTTCCAACGTATTAGCATCCCCAAGCTTAAATCCTGCTCGTCCTCGAGTAGGTAAGTGATAAAAGAATAATTTTTGAGGTGACATGCACCCTCACAATAAAGATCCAACCATTTGCAAGCATTGAAAGCTAGGATCAAAGAACTCTAAACATGTGCATGAAAGATGGAGTTCTAACAATAGGACATAGTAACTATGCATGCAACATGGCAAGCTACAAACAAAGATCATGAATAATATGCATTGAAAAATATTTGTTTGTTTCACATGCAGAAAACATAGCATAGTGGCAATCAGCTTGTCCCTCATAGAGTAGCAATATAATGCATAGGACACCTACAAAGTTCACAAGGGTGACTATAAACAAATGGCACAAGAGCAAGTAATAACACAATATGCATCAATTAAAGCTTTGGAACATTGCACACAGAATGACAACTATGCTCTCTTAATGGTGCCTAGAGGTAGAAAGTGGAGACTCAAATAATGGTGGAAGATAGGCCTTTTTGTAAAGGAAGCAGGGATTACAAGTTTCAAAAATAGCTTCCAAAAATTATGGTACTAGTTTGCTTTCATACCTCATTGCCCCTATCATAAGCATCTTGAAGTGGTTAAGGTTAAAGTGGCAAAGCTGGAGTATATTCTTGATGAAGTATAAGTTGGCAATCTCATGCCCCTTGAATACGAGGGCCACACCTCATGCATACTCAACTTTGGGTCCAGGTAAGTTCTTGTCACTGTAAGTATTTGCATATCATTGAGAACCGCCAACGGGGTACCCCTTGAACATGGCATAGGAGCTTTCCCATAACCAAAATGACAAGGCAAGAAGACAATGAGCATCTCAGCAATTCTTCTTATGTACCATGGGAATATGGTGTTTTTTTCTCTCTTTCCTATTTTCTCAATGTGTCTATTTTTTTATAAGAAGAATGCTTCATAGATGTCACTATGGTCATGCTGCAAGTTTCCACCATGATTAGGCATGGCTTAGGCTAGCGGCCCAGGTGTTTCTCTAACACAGGATACAAACTCCATGGACTTACAAGTTCCCTCTTTATTTCACACCGGTGACATCCATAGAAAAAAGAACATGATATCAACTGAGTACAACAAGGTACATGTGCAATGTTGAAAATGTTCCCCGTGACAGCACGGTTCTGCTAATTCCAACTTATAAGTGCAAGCATATACAACAAAGTTGTCACAATGGTTCAAGTTTATTAGGGGCAAAGAATAAAGTGTGCCATCAAGTTCGTGAGGGCTTTAATCACTAAGTTTTCACATAACAAAATAGTTTTAAATTGGAAGATAGTTGAAAATAAGAATATACTTTGGAGTGGTGTAACACACCATGCATAGGAGTTTATAGTGGACACTTTGGAATAACTTGGTTTCTTGGGAGTTGGAAGCATGAGTAGAACTTACTCATACAAGTGGAGGCTAGCAAAAGACTGGGAGCAACCAACTAATAGAGCAATAATGGCCAAAATTATGCAATGTAACAAAGCAAACTAATCAAAGCAAAGAGTGTTACTACAAGTCAAGGAATAAATAATCATAGAGGCTAATGGTGACTTGTCATAGTCATAACATGGTGTGAGCATGTGCCAAGTCAACCCAAGCAAAAGATCAAAGGAGAATACCACAATACTATGCTTTTGCATGCTAAAACGACACATAATTTATTCAAGGCACACTAAGCAATCCCAATTGTTTGGAACAAGACATGCTACAGCAATAATCACTAAGCATAATGCTAAAACAACACCTAGCATGTCATGCTAAAGTCTAAGTCACAGTCAATGCAAGCTCCTCTTGTACTTCAAGCAAGAACTTACTACTCCTTTCCAAACACCAAGCAAACTTATTTGCAAAACAACACAGCGAGAATGGGGGTCCAAACTACTAAATCAAACTAGGCAAAGCAAACGAAAACTAAGACGCTCCAAAAACAACACAATTGTGCATGAAACAATAAAAACGAAGTGTCTAGACAAACCTGAGCTTTTTATTGATGAAGAAGGGGATGCCTTGGGCATCCCCAAGCTTTGACTCTTGTACTTCTTGGATATTTCTTGGGGTGACACCATGGTGGCATCCCCAAGTTGAGATTTTGTCCATTCTTCATCTCATTGCATCATTCTCTCTCTATACCTGAAATTTTTCCTTCATACAAAACTTCACACAATCTTCATTTAGCAACATTAGCTTATTCAAAAGATATTAGACCACTGGCAAAGCTTTGGAACAGAAAGTCTTTTCACTAAAAACACAATCTACTGTAGTAACTCCTTCAAAGAAACTCAATTTACCTGAACAGAGCTCAAAAAGGAATAAATAAGAAGCAAATGCAAATAATGGCAGAAATCTGTGAAAACAGACCAGCGGGTAGAAACGAATTTTTTCGAACATTTTGTGTTGCTCAAATCAAAAATTGTTGAACTAACGAAAGTTATAAAACATACTGGGGGATTTATTCCTAAATTTTGAGCTCAATCCTAGTTACAGAGCCTCCTCACGAATTTTTTTGGTGGAGGACAGAAATCTGTTTCAGGACAGCAACTCCCCAAATCTTACTTCCCTCTCATTAGAGGTCATTCTTGGCACCAAAAGCAAACAAAAAGGATAAGGAGAGATCATTACAGAAGTAATAACTTCCATGACTCAAGGAAACTCTTGGGTTATCTCTCAACAAGTACTTTTCTTTAACGACTTTAAGTTAGGCACAAGAAGCAGGAAGAATCAAGTATTTTCAAATGAGGAAGCATTAACATCAAACCTTGCTTTCAAAGCAGGAGCAAAAAGCAACTTATCTCTTCTCATAGGGAAGGGTTCAATACCTTTCTTGAATGGAAAATGATATTTGATGGTGCCTTCTTTCATATCAATGATGGCACCAACTGTTCTAAAAAAGGTCTTCCCAAAGTAATAGGACAAGAAGCATTGTATTCAACATCCAAAACATAGAAATCAACAGGGGCATAAGCATTGTTAACCATAATGAGAACATCATTAATACTCCCCATGAGTTTATTCTTAGCATTATCATTGAGTGGGACATCCAAATAACAATCTTCTAATGGTGGCAAATCAAGCATTTCATAAATCTTCCTAGGCATAATAGAGACACTAGAACCAAGATCACATGAAGCTTTGAGATCAAAGTCATTCACTTGCATATTAATAATGGGTTCCCAACTATCTTCTACTTTCCTAGGAATAGAAGCTTTGTGTTTTAGCTTCTCTTCCTTAATCTTAACAAGAGCATTTGTAATGTGTTTGGTAAAGGCAACATGTATATCACTAGCATCAGGACTTTTAGCAAGCTTTTGCAGGAACATAATCATTTCAGAAATATTGCAACCATCAATATCAAATTCAAACTTAGCATCACTAGTAGTAGGATAAATAGGCTTAGGCATAGTAGGAGGAGGAATAGGGGCTACTTGTGGTTTAGGGGTGATAGTGCACACACTATTATATCTATCAATTTCAGCTTCCCTTTCCCACCTTGCATAAAGTTGAGCTAACAGCCTAACATTTTCATCAATAGTAACTTGTATGGCATGAGCAGTAGCAAAGGTGTTTTACATAGTTTCAGGTTTAGCAGCCATTTTATTAACCAAGGAAGTTTGAGCTTCAGACAAAGAGGATATATTTTTCTCAGCACTCAAAATTTTTGACTGTAAACTAGGAATTTCTCTATTTAGATTCTCAAGCTGAAGACTAATATTTTTCAAGATAATAGATTGTTCCTCCATAGTTTTAGTGAAAATCTTGTTTTGCTCATATTGCATTTGCATAAAAAATTTAGTGGATCTCTCAACTTCTAGAATCCTCTCTTCACTAGGCATTCCAGATCTATCCTGATAAGCATTTCCACTAGGAGGATAAGGCCTATAATTGTTGTTGCTACCAAAATTATTCCTGTAGGCATTGTTGTTGAAATTGTTGTTTCTAATGAAGTTCACATCAACTTGCTCTTCTTGAGCAAACAAAGAGGCTAAGGGAACACTATTAGGATCTAGAGGAGCTTTCCCATTAACAAGCCACTACTAGGAAAATGGCTATAGGTAATCAGCACATTCGTGGCTCACATAGTTGAAGTGCCCCACGGCTAAAACAGGCGTGGCTCACCTATGGGCAGTGCCCTACTAGTAACTAGAACAACCATGGCGCACATGACAATAGTGCGCCATAGATATGTGTGGGCCAGGGCCTTGTTGGCCGCACGCCAAACATCTGTAGCGCACATAGGGCAGGTGCGCTACGGATGTTAGTGCCAACTGTGGCGCACATGGTGGGGGTGCGCTACGCCTAAGCGCATGCCCCCCTCTGCTGTGAAACGGCCAGAAACATCTGTGGCGCACTCTGCCTAGTGCGCCACAGGGAGTAGGAACATCCGTGGCGCACATGCCATAGTGCGCCACGGATGTTCCTACTCCCTGTGGCGCACTAGGGCAGAGTGCGCCACGGATGTGTCGATTTTTTTGACAGCACTTTATGTGCACATGTGTGACCACATCCACCACCCCACACTTCACTTTCCCCTTCTTCTTCCTCCTTAGATCTAGTCGGGATCTTCTCCTTCCCACCTCAATTTCTCCACCCATTCACCATTTTTAGCATGTAGAACTTGCCTTGGATGTTACATAAGTAATAGAGGAAGGTCTCCGGTCTCTCATCTCCTTCTCCGGTCGACGCGCGCACCTCTCCTTTCCATCTTTCTCGCTATCGGTCTCTCATCTCGAGTTGTCCATGTAAGGATGTGTTCATGTGTATATGGATGATATGCTCATATGTATGTAGATGATCGATGCTCATGATGTGTGTATGGAGAGGATCGATCGATGGTCATATGTGTGTGTATATGGAGAGTATCGATGATGCTCATGCATGTGTGTATGGAGAGGATAATGATATGTTCATGTGTGTATGGATCGGTCTCTCTCTCTCTTGTGTTTGTATGTGAACAAGTTGCCATTTGTTTTGCCAAAATGTTGATTCATTTCCATTTTGGCAAGACTTTGGCATTTCGCAAAGGTCCTAATTTTAGGATAGGTCATGCCGAAATTTTCTATCGACTATTGCATGCATGCATTCATTATGTGGTTCTAATAGACTTCAAATTGTACCGTGTACACCTTGCAGGCAAAAATGGTCTGCATAATGAGCGAAGGCATTGTGGCTAGATTTTTGAAATGTGCGACGGCCGACATGATACGAAATAACAAGACGGATATAAGATGTCCGTGCAGAAGATGCAAACTCAACTGGGTGATCGACCTAGATTCCGGGAATCTACAGGCGCACCTGCTCCGCCATGGTTTCATGGATGGATACACTCGTTGGATAAGCGATGACGAAGATGATGGAGACGGTGAAGGTGGCCAACATGACGATGATCATCATCACGGCGAGAACGGGCGAGATGATGAAGAGTCTCCTGGAGATGGTGAAGGTGCGGAAGCAGACCGTGATGATGATGATCTAGATGCCGGAGGAGCAGACGACGATGGAACAACATCAGGCTGGGTGCGGGACCCTTATGTGCAAGAGCTGCTTCTCAAGCAGACGAGTAACACCAGGGCTGCCGCTAGAGAGAAAGCCAAGCTTGCGCAACTTGAGAAAGACGCGGTTACTCCATTGTATGAAGGATGCAGGCCCGATGATACCCGGTTGAATGTAACTCTCAAGGCTATGGAGATGAAGGCAAAACACAAATTCACCGACGCAAGCTTCGACGATATGATGGCATTCTGGCACGATCGTCTCCCGGAGGGGAACACATGTCCAACTAGTATCGAGGACGCCAAGAAAATCGTCTGTCCTCTTGATCTACCGCATGTTAGATATCACGTATGCATCAACGATTGCATCATTTATCGGGGCGAGGACGCGGAGAAAACCACATGTTCGGTGTGCAGCGTGAGTCGATACAAGAAAGGGAAGAAAGCACCTCGAAAAGTGGTATGGTACTTTCCTATCACTCCTCGTCTGCAGTGCTATTTCGCGGACCCTAAGGAAGCGAAGATCATGTGATGGCATGCGGAAAGGAAGACGCCAGGAGATGATGATGATGACCCCAAAAAGGATGAGCTTCTGACGCACCCTTCAGATGCTAGCCAGTGGAAAGCATTGGACCTCGAATTCCCAGAATTCGGTGGAGATTCGGGGAACATCAGGCTTGGTGCAAGCACCGATGGACTCAATCCGTTCGGTAGCCAGAGCAGCACGCACAGCACTTGGCCCGTGTTTGTATGGATGTACAACCTCCCTCCATGGTTGTGCATGAAGAAGAAGTACATACAAATGAGTATGCTAATTCAAGGGCCAAAACAACCTGGTACCGACATCAATCTGTATCTCGGGCTGTTGAGAGAGGAGCTAGCCACGTTATGGGAATCTGGAGCCAATACTTACGACGCCGTCGCACAAGATTATTTCACTATGAGAGCCGCGTTGGTCACTACGGTGCAAGACTATACAGGTTGCGGGTATATCTCGGGGCAGGTTATCCAAGGATTCTGCGCATGCGTTAGGTGCATGGATAACACAAGCTATCTCCAACTAGAGAAAGATCCAGGGTCATCGAAAACCATGTTCTTGGCGCACCGGAGGTGGCTCGGCAAGAATGATCCATGGATAAAACATGGAGACCTATTGGATGGCAAATCAGAGACCCGAGGAATCCCAGAGCGTAGGAGCAGCGAAGAAGTGGAAGAGTTGCTGAAAAACTAGAAAGATTGTCCTAAGCCTGGAAAGAAGCGAAAGAGGCAGCAACAAGACAAGCCGCTGATGAAGGTATGGAAAACAAGGTCTGTTTTCTGGGAGTTGCCATACTCTCCGCACGCCTCATAGCCTCGACATCATGCATATCACGAAAAACGTTTGCGAGAGTCTGGTCGCCACCATAATCAACATGCCAGATAGGACGAAAGATGGTCCGAAAGCAAGGCACGACCTGATATGCTTGGGTATCCGGAAGGAGCTTCACGGAGGACGCACTACTCCTGATGATCAGGAAGATGACGATGATCATGAGTCGGAGACGACACAAGGTCATCGGAAGGGTAAAAAGTTCAAGAAGAACGAATATTACTGCCCTCCTTCTTGCTTCACTCTAAGCCAGGATGAGATCAAACAGTTTTTCAAGTGCCTTCTAGGAGTCAAATTTCCTTACGGCTACGCGGGCAAGATAAGCAGATACCTAGACGAGGCGAAGAAGAGGTTCAGTGGCATGAAGTCTCACGACTGTGCCGTGCTAATGACGTAGGTACTTCCGGTCGCACTAAGAGGGATAATGGACAAGCACGTCCGTGAAACGTTATTTGGCCTATGCAAGTTTTTTGACGTCATCTCTAGGAAGTCGATTGGCGTGAATCAGCTCAGGAGGCTACAGGAGGAGATCGTGGTGATACTATGTGAGCTTGAGGTCTACTTCCCACCCGCATTCTTTGACATCATGGTGCATTTGCTGGTCCATGTCGTGGAGGACATCGTACAACTCGGGCCGATGTTCCTCCGCAGCATGATGGCGTTCGAAAGGATGAACGGACACATCAAAGGATACGTTCGCAACAGGTCCCGTCCAGATGGAAGCATAGCCAAGGGCTTTACGGCAAGAGTGCATCTCTTTACGCACGAATTATCTAGACATCGAGAACCCCGCCGGTCTTCCCAACAGCACCTTGGCAAGCTCGGCGGATCTGGTCATCGAGAGGGTCGCCGATCTTGCATCATGCAGACTTTGATTTTCGACGCGCAGACTTTGATCGAGCAAACCTCGTCGCGCTACAGCATTTAGAACTGGTCGATCCTTGGATACAGAAGCACAAAAGGTTAATCGAGAAGAAGTACAGTGACCGGGGCATACAGAGGACGCAGGGAGAAATAATCAAAGAGCATAACTCAGATTTCACGCGCTGGTTTAGGCAGACGCTCCTTGATAATCCCCCGCGATCGCATTCTTCTGACATGGAAAATATCATATTCACCTTGTCGAGGGACCGATGCAAAACCTGGTGACCTATCAGGCGTATGATATCAATGGCTACACATTCTACACGGAGGAAAAGGACAACAAGTGTGATTATTAGAACTCAGGTGTAACGTCGAAATTCTACACCGATGACAACGTGAAGGAACGATTCTACGGAAGAATCGAGGAGATCTAGGAGCTCGACTACTATGGAGAAAAGGTGCCGATGTTCCGTGTCAGATGGGCAAAGAGCATCGAAAGAGATGACCGGTATTTCACAACCATGGTTATACCCGAAGCAGCCAAATCCAAGGCCGCCGGCGCAAACGTGGCCGCGAAAAATGAACCATGGGTACTGGCTACCAAAGTGGACCAATGTTTTTTCATTACCGACCCGACAAAGCCTAGCCGTGTTGTCGTGAGGAGAGGAAAAAGAAACATCATCGGAATGGATGGAGTCGCCAACGAGCAAGACTTCGACCAGTACGGCGATCCAAAGATTGAAGATGACGACGACTATGATGCAGCAACATACATCACAAGAAGAAAAAGGACAACCCTACCCAAAAAAGGTAGCCCGTTCGAAAGAAGAAACATTAAAGTGCCGGCGCTAAATTATTCAACCGCGACAAAGAAGGGAAAAAGATTGTAAAACGCTAGCTCAAAAAATATTGTAAAACGCGTGGTTGAAAAAGATTGTAATATTCATGGACAAATTATTATGAAATTTAGTTATACTTTGAATCATATTTGTAACACTTTTATGACATATATTATCACTTTTGGGCATTTTTGGAATATTTAAAAGTATTTTAAAAACAAAACAAAACTTGTATGGCATAAATCACCACTTTTGGGCATTTTTGGAACATTTAAAAGTATTTTTAAAATAAAAATAAAAAAGTGGGGCACCAGGATTCAACACAGGTGCTCATAGTTTAGAATAGAGCTAAGGGGAGAACCGTGGGATAAGACGGTACTAGTGTTAACTAGTGGGTGGCCGCCTCTTATCGATAGTCCAAGCCACATTGGCGTCGCGCACCCTGGCCAAGGGCGCTACGGCGTAGCGCACTTGGCCAGGGTGCGCTACGCCTATGTGGGTTGGACTAGTCAACCGCGCGTGCCACGTCCGCCTCTCTCATCCCCATCTCACAGACACCATACCGCCACTGCCGCTGCTTTCTCTCGATCCGCCACCGCCGCTACTTTCTCAATCCGCCACCGCCGCGCTGCGCTCTCGAGGAGGAGGAGGCCCACGCCGCTGCCGATCCTTGGAGGAGGAGGAGGCCCGCGCCGCTTGTGGAGGAGGAGGATCGCGCTGCTCGAGGAGGTGGAGGCCGCCGTCGTCCGCCCTTCGTCCGCCCGTCAGAGGTGAGCGTCGCCCCTCCCATGTCTCTCCCTCTCTCCCTCTCTCTCCCTCTCTCTCCCTCTGTCCCTCTCTCTCCCTCTGTCCCTGCACTCGTGTTCAGCATGGTTTCATGTTCAGATGTTCATATGAGAGATTTGTCCCTGCACTCGTGCTCATTTTTATTACCCAAAAGTTTATTTTAACTTTGCTAAAATGAACATCTGTCAGGATTAGCTAGTAGTACTTCAGGATTAACTTTGCTAAAATGAACATCTGTCAGGATTAGCTAGTAGTACTTTGCTAAAATGAACATATTTTAACTCATGCAGTGCCTTGCATCTATGGGTTTCTTGGTCCCAGCAAAAGGCCATGTATGTATGGTACACATTGAGTGCAGGAACTGAATGCAACATTTTGCCTAGCTACCGCTCACATTGAATTATTCACATGGCAAAAGAAAATCTCAAACTATAAAGGTTATCAGTAAAAACTAGCAAATGTCCTAAGGTTGCTGTTAGTTCTAGGACAACCAAACCACTTCCCATCCATATAATCTTTTTGTTTTCTTTACAATCCACATGTTTTGCTGTTAGTTCTAGGATTGCCCCTACACCCCAATTTTGTTCCACCTTTTCAAGAGAACAATACACTCAGCTTCTTCCTAGAACATGTGCCCTCTTGTCCTGTACCCTACATGCTGTACCAATAAGGCCATTTAATATGCACTAGAGTAGGTTAAAAGAAATTTAGGCTGTCATGATAGTGCATATTAATTCTAGCTAAGCTAAGACACCATCATTCTATAGCTAAGCTAAGCCACCATCATTCTGTAGCTTTAGAATCGTTTACTCATGTGTTGTCGACCATGCAAACTCTAGTGTTTCTGTAGGGAAATGCATGCGAGTGTATGGCATCAACTCGATTCTTGCAAGTTCAGATGGTGGTGTGTCTAATTGGTGTATGTTGCCGTTTTGTACTTACATTGTTCTTATGGAATCTGCTTTTGCAAGTAGATTAACCAAATTTGGAAGGCAGTGTCCTACTCTGTCATTTGAAACCTACAGTTTACCTCAGAACTTCCACTGAAATGCGAGTAGTGATATTGCTGCCAAGTGTGCTGAATAATACATCAACTGTCATAGTTCCATGTAGCAACCTGAACATTGATGTGACAGCAGTGCATATCAGTTCTAGAAAACTAAACAGTTAGTGGCACAGTTTCTGTTTATTTGAGTTAGTGGCACAGTTTCTATTTATATGCACTGTTCAGATTCAATGCAACAGGAAACATTATATATAGCAACCTAGATAAGGATACCAGGTGGTACAAACTAAAACAGAAGGAATAACCCCTATTCCAAGAGCAACAGATCATTTTTTTTCAGCCCAGGTCTTCAGGGTGTTACATATAATAGCAAAAAGTGAGTTGTATTCAACTGCATAGAGTAGTGGTGCACTAGAGTAGTGGTGCACTAGAGTAGTGGTGCTGCTGTCTATACTGAAACCTGAAACTGCTGAAACCTTTATGCTTGCTGCTATGTGTACTATTTGTGAAACCTGTGTGTACTATTTGTGCAAACCTGAAACTATTGTGCAAAGCTGCTGTGTATACTATTTGCTGGCTATACTGGGCCATTTATGCTGGTTGTGCTGGCTATGATGGCCATTTATTGTGTGCTAGCTATGCTGGCCATATATATACAGGTTCTTGTATGAAATGAGTCCCGATTTTTGCCGGAATGTTGATTAACTTCCGTTTCGGCAGAAATCGGGCACTCCTAGTTTAAGAAAATTAGCAGAGGTCATGCCGGATTTTTCCGTGCATTTAACCAATTATTTGTTTTTTATTAGTGCGAAGATGTGTGACAACGACGAGGCTGGATGTTCTAAGCGCATCAGCGCTGAAGCAGAACTCAGACCTCCGAATAAACAATTGACATTCTGGGAGGCGCCCCAGTGGCTAGAAGACGATGAAGAATACCATCCTTCGAAGAGCGAGGATGATGAGATGGAAGACACGGAGGAAGAAGCCGAAGGAACGGCGGACGATGAAACCACTGATGGCGGTGAGGGCACAGGGAGTGGTAGCAATCCTCCTAAGAAGAAGAAGAAGAAGAAGCCTGAAGGACCGGCGCCCGAACACGGTCGGCACGGTCAGGGAGGAAATTACCGAAGTGAGCCCATCAGGGGTTCCTTTGGAGCCTGCCCTTGTCGTCAAAGGGTACGGTGGGCAAGTGGCGGCGATCACCCGGACAACCATCTCGATCAACACCAAGAATCTCTGGCATAAAGATAATGGCCACTTGCGCACACTCCTCTTCGAGAAGCTGCACGCAAGATACAAGTTCCCCGCTAAGTATCAGAACACAAATTATCATGGGAACAAAGTAAACAAATCTGCCCTCGCAAAGATGAGCACCGCCCTGGCAAGCTGGAGAAACCGGATAAATAAGAAGATCTATAAAGAAGGCAAAAGTCTCGAGGAGATCCAGAAGATTGACCCGCAGATCACCGAAGATCAGTTCCGGGAGTTCAAGGAGAGGTGTGAATCCGAAAGAGCCCTGGCCAATAGTAATCGGGGAAAGGTGCTGCAGGCGATGAATATAGGTCATCTCGCTCTGACGACGCCGTACATGTTTTCCGCAGAAGGATGTTCCTTGCACTCTCTTATGCTACGTGAACAACAAGTTGGGGGATGTTGCCAAGGGTACCATCGTTCAACCCTTGCAGCGCACGT
This sequence comes from Avena insularis, assembly GCA_023614405.1. NCBI lineage: Eukaryota > Viridiplantae > Streptophyta > Magnoliopsida > Poales > Poaceae > Avena > Avena insularis. Next base: position 92,122,347 of record CM042691.1, read on the forward strand.
TCCACTCAAGGCCGATGTCAGATAGCGTGCACAGGGTTAAAATTAGTCGGGTGCTAAGGGGCTGCGACGACCTGGAACCTCCCATTCAACCCCCAGGAGCGGATGAAGAAGAGCCGCCTGTCCTCAGAACTTGCTTCGGCTTATTCTTGCTATGGCCAAAGAGCATGATCCGTTTGGGGACGGCGGGCCATCATGCCACGAACAAAGACCGCCTGTCGTGCCAGCGACAAGCGGTGGAAAGGCCCCCTTACCGCCCTCGCCGTCACCTCCACGCGGTGGGTCAGATGATCATGTTGATGATATGCACATGGCGCAGGATCCGGCCGAGGACGACGAAGACTGGAATGATCACTTCTTCAACACTCAGTTTGGCAACAAAGAAGACCTAGCTGGTGGCCCCACAGAGAAAGCCACTATCACCAAGCGTCTGTTTGGTTCTCAGGAGACGCCTCCAGCTTGCGCCTTTACAGAGCTAGCTGATACAACCAACCGGCCCTTTATTCTAAACCCTGACACACTACATAGGGCGGCCGGTGCTCAGATTGCGGTGCCTGCCCGCTCTCCAAAAGGAAAAAAGGGCAGGAAAAGAAAATCTAGCAGCTCGAGCCAGCCAGTGGCGTCAACAACTGCAAATCCGATCAGGTTTCGGGACGGGCCACCAAGACCCGAGGGTATTATGTGGAGGATTCATGTGGCGGGTGAGCCCATGCTACCTAAGAATTTGCGGAAGCTCGCCAGTTCGGAACTGCAGAGTGTGCATGACGGCGTGCTGACGATAGAGAGACGCCTTCTAGCGGAGAAAGATCCCTCGCACCCGGTATTCGTGGTTAAGGTGCCACCAGGCTTGGGCTTCGTCGACAATGCCCCTGCGGATCTGTTCTTCCTGCAGTTTGAGGACATCTTCAATATGTTCCACCTATACCCGCTGCACTATACCATGGTCCGTCTCTTTTCTCTCAGCCTGGCCATGCAGATCATTAGAGAGAACACACCGGGCATCGCTATAGTGGACCCCTACTACATGCATGACGGCTGCTTGGGTTCCCCTGCCGAACGACGTATCGTGACCTCGTACCTAAAAAGAATCCTCGTGGCGAATAAGACAAAGGAATACATTCTTGTGCCTTACTTTCCCGAATAAGTCGTTATTCACTCGCCACCGTCGATTGGCTTTATTAGATCATCATCATTCTTTTTCCAACACATTCCATTTGAATTTTTTGCGCAAAGATGAACACTGCACGCTCATCTCCTTATCGCCGAAGCATTCCCACGCCACGTATTTCGACTCGGGGAGTCTAGAAAAGAAGAAAAACTACGACAAGATCAAGGAAGTTCTGGATGATGCTCTCACTGGCTTTGCCTCGACGGAAGGCACCACCTTCGTGCATACGAAGGTCAAGTTAGGCAGGCACGTCTTCAACCACGTAACGGAGTTCCCCTGCGTGAAGCAGCCGGAAAACAGTAAGAAGGAAGCCTACTACGCACTCCATCACATGAGGGCGTTCCTACTTGACCAGCAGAATTCTACGCTGCCAGATCATCTCAAACAGTGGGCCGAAGCAAAGGCCAAGATCAATGATTCAGATATTAGACAAGAGATGTATCGCATCCAGCAGCAGTTTGGGGCAATCATCTTTCGTGATGTCATGACTTCAGGGGGGATCTTCTACGGAGGAAATATCCCGAATAACCGTGACATAGAAGATCGCCTAGAGATGCAGGGTGGCTATAGGAAGTTCATGACGAGACAAGGCGTCCTCCGGTTCCCTAAGCCGAGCCAGAAGGCTTGATGTTGGCCTAGTTGTAGTTACAAACTATAGATGACATTTGTGTGTGTGTGGACAAACTATGAATTATCGCTTACTTCTTTTGCTTATTAATATTATATATCAATCAATGCTTGGTTTTTTTGCTTACTCTTTGGTCCTTTGCTCACTTTGGTCCTTTTTTTCCTTACTCTTTTTTCGAGAATAATACCGATGATTGAAATGTCGTGGCACACTATATATTTGAATGTGCTACGATGGGATTATGAGCCTTGTGATATGCACAAGTCCAGGTCTTGTGCATCCTACTTGGCTCACCGTTCCATCATAGCATATTCCTGTGTCCAACGACCTATGTATATATATGAGGCATGCTTTTTGAGTTATTTTTGTCTTTTTCGAGAATAATGCCGATGATTGAAATGTCCTGGCACACTATATATGTGAATGTGCTATGATGGGATTGTGATCCTTGTGATATGCACAAGTCCAGGTCTTATGCATCCTACTTGGCTCACAGTTCCATCATAGCATATTCCTGTGTCCAACGACCTATGTATATATATGAGGCATTCTTTTCGAGTTATTTTTGTCTTTTTCGAGAATATGCCGATGATTGAAATGTCGTGGCACAATATATATGTGAATGTGCTATGACGGGATAGTTATCCTTGTGATATGCACAAGTCCAGGAATTGTGCATCCTACTTGGCTAACCGTTCCGTCATAGCATATTCCTGTGTCCAACGACCTAGCTAGTTATATATGAGGCATTCTTTTCGAGCTACTTTGGTCTTTTTTGAGAATAATGCCGATGATTGAAATGTCGTGGCACACTATATATGTGAATGTGCTACGATGGGATTGTACGCCTTGTGCTATGCACAAGTCCAGGTGTTGTGCATCCTACTTGGCGTACGGTTCCATCGTAGCATATTCCTGTGTCCAACAACCTAGTTATATATGAGGCATTTTTTTCGAGTTACTTTGGCCTTTTTCGAGAATAATGCCGATGATTGAAATGTCGTGGCACACTATATGTGAATGTGCTGCGATGAGATTGTTCGCCTTGTGCTATGCACAGGTCCAGGTGTTGTGCATCCTACTTGGCGAACAGTTTCATCGTAGCATATTCCTGTGTCGAGCAACCTAGTTATATATGAGGCATGCTTTTTGAGTTTGGTCTTTTTGATTTAGGAGTACTTTCTATAAGTGTATCTTCATATGCGACTTTAATTATATATGGGTTTTTTCAATCATCGATTAATTATTATTGTCAACTTATAGATGACGTGGTACGTCGTGTACAAGGGATGGGTTCCCGGAGTCTACGATGATTGGGAAGACTGCCGGAGACAGGTGCACCGTTTCAGCGGCAATAGCTACAAAGGGTACAACACTATGGCGGAGGCGGAAGCTAGATACACGCGCTATCTAGCGGCAGTTAGGACATGGAACCGGATGAAGACCTACACCTTCGTCGCGGCGGTGATCATGCTTATCTTCTTTGGTTGTTTATCCCGCATTTGTGTCTAGCTAGTTTAGATGTCTAGGCGAGCTTCCGAGCTCTAACTTGTTCGATCGACACATGTATTCGCATGTCACCAACTACTACTTTGTAACTTGATCGAAACAATTAATGTAACTTATACTATGTATTCATGTATGAGACTTATCTATATGTATTTGTTTCAATCTTGTTTTTCATATTGTGTATTTATATATATAATTGTATATCTTGTATCTGTGTGTGTATATCTGTTGTAATATTGTATATAATCTGTATTGTATATAATCTGGCTTGGAAATTAAAAAAAACAAAAAACATACCTGTGGCGCACATGATCTACCTTCTGTGGTGCACTACACCTAAAGAGCACTATAGAAGCCTAGTGGCACACTGGGTAGTGCGCCACAGAAGATCCTACGCGTAGCGCACCTGCCCACATAGCCGTGGTGTACTAGCAGGTGCGCTACGCCTATCTCTAAACAACCGTGGCGCACTAGGCAGTGCGCCCAGGGACGGAGACAAGGGGGACGAGCAGGGGCGACGCCCCCCCTATGCTCATGGTTTTCTTAAGAATAGTAGCCATGACAGGTCGTTCTTTGTGATAGTTTAGCAAGCTCAGCCCCCCGCAAACAAATATCATGTACACTTTGTCCCCCTTAAGCTCACACCCTGGCTCCGTCCCTGAGTGCGCCACGGCTGGGAGATAGCTGTAGCGCAAGGCACGTGGCGCACTGCTAGTGCGCCATGGATGGGCATTTTGGGTGAGCCACTAACAACATGTTTCCTAGTAGAGCATAGCCATAATAACATCAATCTTTTCATTCAAAGAGGATGTTTCCTCAACAGAATTTACCTTATTACCATGTGGAGCTCTCTCAACATGCCATTTAGAGTAGTTAACCATCATATTATCAAGGAGCCTTGTTGCAGCACCCAAGGTGAGGCCCATGAAGGTACCTCCAGCAGCAGAATCCAACAGGTTTCTTGAGGAGAAGTTCAAACCTGCATAAAAAGTCTGGATAATCATCCAATCAGTGAGTCCATTAGTAGGGAAATTTTTAACCAAAGATTTCATTCTTTCCCAAGCAGGAGCAACATGTTCACTGTCAAGTTGTTTAAATTTATTATGTCACTTCTCATAGAAATAACCTTAGCAGGAGGATAGTACTTTCCAATAAAAGCATCTTTGCACTTAGTCCAATAATCAATACTATTTTTAGGCAAAGATAGCAACCATTCTTTAGCTTTTCCCCTCAAGGAGAAAGGAAAATGCCTGAGCTTAATAATATCTCATATCTACATCCTTATACTTTTGCATCTCACAAAGTTAAACAAAGCTATTAAGATGGGCAGCAGGATCATCAGAACCAGCACCAAAAAATTGTTCTCTCATCACAAGATTCAACAAAGCAGGCTTAATTTCATAAAAGACAGCATCAGGAGCAGGTGGAGCAATAGGTGTGCTTAGGAAATCATTGTTATTGGTGCTAGTGAAGTCACACAACTTGGTGTTCTCAGCAGAGTTCATTTTGGCAAAGGTGGGCAAGCCAAAAACAGCAGCAACAACTAGAGCAGGAACTAATTTTTTTGTGTTTTTGAATAAGGCAAGCAAACCAAGCTAGACTAATTTTTTTGGGTTTTTTGAAAAGAGGCAAACAAAACCAAGCAAAAGAAACAAAGCAAACTAAAAACAAAGTAAACTAAAAACAAAGTAAAGAGAAAGGAAGTGAAGGACTCCCCTAGTGAAGACGTCCTTAGCCTCCCCGGCAACGGCGCCAGAAAACTTGATGCAGTGTTGAGTTGACGGGAGGAAGAGGTTGAAGTAGACTCCCCCGTCAACGGCGCCAGAAAACTTGTTGATGCGCCTGTGTAGAGCACTTCGTTGGGAACCCCAACAGCAAGGTGTGAAGCAGCAAGCAGCAAGTCTTCCCTCAGTAGAGACCGAGGTTATCAAACTAGAAGGAGGAAGGAAATGTCACACAGGTGTTGGAAGCAACGTGGAGACCTGAACAACACAAACTCAAGACTTTTCCCCAACAAATCAGTGAGGTTGTCAAGCTCACCAGTTTGCTGTAACAAAGGATTAAACGTATGGTGTGGAAGGTAATGGTTTGCAGCAAGTAAACAGATAACAGTGGAAGATGTATCAATGGTAAAGATTGGACCGGGGTCCATAGTTCACTAGAGGTGCTCTCCTTAGATAAACAACATGGCATGACGGGTAAACAAATTACAGCTAGGCAATTGACAGGAACTGAGCAAGGCATAACAATGCAATTACTAGCCAGAAAGATCCTATGAGGTTGATTGGTCAATACAACAATATACATAGACCGCCATCCAACTGCATCTATGACTAGAAGTCCACCTTTAGGTTATCATCCGAACCCCCTCCAGTATTAAGTTGCAAGCAACAGACAACTTCTTTAAGCAAAGTGTGTAAGGTAAATAGTCCACATGTTCCATGAACAAGAGACCGGTGTTTTCTCCCTAGTAGCAACAGCACATCTACAACCGAAGAGATTATTGTCACTTCCCTTGGAAACTAGAGGCATGAACCCACCATGGAGCATAAATACTCCCTCTTGGAGTCACTAGCAACTACTTGGCCAAGATAACCACTAGAAACGGAGAGCATGCAAGATCACAAACAACACAGACATGATAGAATCATAAAGATAAAACCATTTATCAAACCAACATAATAATCTCAATATCAATCAGATCCCCGCAAACACAACAAGATTGATTACTAATAGATTAGATCTTGATCATGAACGGAGCTCACAAGATCTATGCATGAAAGCACAAAGGAGGAGATACAACCATCTAGATACTACATGGACCCATAGTCCAAGGTGGAACTACTCATGAATCATACCGGAGAGAAGGCCTCCGGGATGATCTCCCCTCCAGCAGGGTGCCGGGAAGAACTTTAGATCCCCCCCCCGATCTAGGGACGATGGTGGCGGCGACTACAGACAGTTTCGTGGATTTCTGATTGGGTACTCAGGGTTTCTGTATCGGGGGCTTGTTATAGGCGAAGGGGCGAGACCGGGAGGCGACCAGGGTGCCCAAACCCTAGCCAGGCGCGGGCTAGGGCCCACCCGCACCTAGGTTGGGTCTGTCCCCCTGGCTGGCCTTCCGGGCTCCCCTCTGGACTTCTTGTTCCCCATGGAAAGTTATTGACTTTGTCCTTCATCTCGTTCAATTCCGAGAATATTTCCTTACTAACTTTTCTGAAACAAAAAACAGCAGAAAACATGCATCTGGCACTGTTGCAACTGGTTAATAGGTTTGTACTAGAAAACATGTAAAAAGCACCTCAAGGTGTGGACAAGTAAAGCAAAGTAGATACTAAACAAGCATGGAGCATCAAAAATTATAGATATGTTTCCAACGTATCACCTATACAACTGACAAGTGTATTGGGTGTGTTGGGGACACAAGAGACTTCTTGTATCTTGATTGCAGTGTTGTTTGAGAGGGATACCTTTGACCACTTAAGGGAAACTTGCTGCTATTCTACAAACCTATGCACTTGGAGGCCCAACAACTGTCTACAAGAATAGAAGTGCGTAGACATCAAGCGTCAGCATCCCGATCGGGTACGCCTTCCGATCGGCGACGATGTCGTGGAAGGTCGTGTAGGTCGTCTCGATTATCGACTGCGGCAGCCGCAACCGCCTGAACGTGTCTAGGTATAGTCTATTGATGGAGCTCCCTCCTTACATCAATGTCTTGGGGAGCCAGTAGTCGCCCACTTTGGGCTTGACCACCAGGGCGACTCGCCTCGGATATTCGATACGCGGCGACTGGTCCTCGCGGCTCCATGTGATGCGTTGTTTGGACCAGTTGAGGAAGCGGGGGACGTCGACCTGGGACATCCCATTGACAGCGACGGTGCGGGCGATGACCTTCTTCTCACGCTTGGTGTTGAACTCGGTGAAGGTGTGGAGCGATCTGGCGTCGTTGCCGAATGCCCCGCCATTTGGTGGGTGGTTGTTGGGGTCCTCCCGTGCGCGACGTACCTTCTCGATCTTCTTCAGGGAGTGGTAGTCGGCGGCCGTGTGCGTGGCAGGCTTGCCCTCCCTGCTATGGAACACACAGGGCTGGTTAAGGAGGGCTGCGAGTTCGAATTTCGGCCTCGCCTTGTAATTTACGTTGTCGCGGTGTTGGCCTTCGTCGCTGTGGAAGATCTTGGGGTCGCATGGCGCGTAGCCGGCATTGAAGACGAAATCGACTCGCCCGTCACCGTGGCGCTTGCCGGTGAGGCGAGTGTTGCTGTAGCGTAGCTCAGGTCGCCTCCTGTTGTCGTGGCCACTTGGGCTGTGATTTCCACCCGACTCGTCATCGGTCTCCTGGTTCGGTTCCTCCTCTGCATACCGCTTGGCGATCTCGAGGAGTTCTGGGATGTCGTCAAGTGTTTTGTACCCCCGCTTGAGTTTGGCGACCAGTGGTTCGTAGCGGCATGACGTCTTGAAGCAGTGGATCGCCGTCTCCGGGTGGATACCGGCCGCGCTAAACCACAGGGCTTGCCACCTTTGTAGCTAGTTGCGGGTCGACTCGCAGGGCCCCAGGACGCATCACTCCAGGTCCTTGATGCTGGTGGCGCGGGTGCAGGAACCCTCGAAGTGCCTTACGAAGGCGTCGCGCATGTCCTCCCAAGAATCAATGATATCCGCTGGGAGGGAGTTGATCCATTTCCGAGTTGCTCCACCATCATCAAGGGGAGGTAGCGAGCGGCGAGTAGGTCGGTGTGGCTGGCGATTCCCATCGCCATGAGGTACGTTTCCAGCCACACGGACGTATCGTACGAGGGATCGTACTTTTCGATCTCCTTTGGCGCTTTGAAGTTTGCCGGATATTTTTAGCCTCGAATCATTGGTCCGAAGCACTGGGGGCCAACTCGGCAAAGCGAGCCCCTTGGCTCGCTATCACGGCGGTTGGTGAGGGTGTGCCTCAGGTCATCGGGCTGGCGTGCGTGCCAGCCTTGGTTGTTGATGATGTGGGTCCACACGTCGACTGCTTCCCGTTGGCAGCGATCATGTTGTTCATTGGTCGCGGGTCGTCGGTGGAGAGTGCCGCGTGCGCGGTTCATGGTTGGAGCTGCAGGGGCTCAGGTAGTGGGAAATTGAGAGTGTTTGCCATTGTTGGGCGGCCGCTCGAGGCCGCCCTGCTTCCTGAGGAGCGGGAGTACATGCGCCCCCACGAGTCGGCTCCTGCGGTTTGCTGCTCGACGGCCTTGGCAAGTAGGGCCTTGGCGTACTGGATCTGTAGCGCGCCTTCCCCCGTTACATTGAGGTTGGCGACCGTGGCTCGACTCGTGATGACATTGTCCATCGGAGTGGAGAATAGCGGGAGGCCGTTTGCGTCCCGCTCTTGCGGGGCGATCATGATCCTTGGCTGGTCTGGAGAGGGCGTGCGACCAGGCGCTGGTAGGGGAGCGCCGTTCGCCATTGCGCCTGGCGGTGGCCGGGCACTTCCTCCTGGTGGCGCATTCTTGCAGACCGCACGGTCGGCCATGCGGGCCGGGCCATTCTTGTCGTCAAAGTTCAGGGCGCGGCCCTGAACGGTGGGGTTCAGGCGCGACTTGATGCGGCGCTGGTGGTAGAGCAAGAGCTCTTGCGCCATCACCTGCTCGAGGCGAAATTTTTCGCGCTCGGCTTGTTCCTTGCGAACCGACTCCTCCAGGCGCAGGCGGAGTTCCTCGACCTCCCTCGCCATCGCGGTCGGCAGGATCGGCGTAGATAAGGGGTCTGGCGGGGCGCTCATGCCGCTCGCCATGTAGGTCGCGATGAAGCGACTGAATCCGGCGTAGAGGTCGCCGGAGTTCTATGATCCGGAGTCGGAGTCGAAGATCCCGAGGATGGAAGGATCCTTGAAGTCCCCCACATTGGAGACTTGGGTGATGGAGCCCGCAGGTGAAGCGGTGACAATGGATCCGGCGATTGACGCCGGGGTCGCCGAGCCGGTGTCATCGTTGACGGACGCATCGTCCGTGGCCACGTTGCTATTGGCTGAGCCGTCTCGGAGGCGAGGCGATGGATGGTGCGGACCCGACTCTCAGAGAGTCGATCGCGCGGTGGCGAATCGCGGGTGCGCGGTGGCAAGATTTGGAGGATCTCGCCGATGGCGATCATTCGGCCGGTGGCGATCGTCTGGTTGATTAGAAAGTAGGGTCTCACTTCAGAACACAGGCCTGACCGGCTAGGCCCCACGGTGGGCGCCACTATCGTGGGAATGGCCACGGCAGATGATGTGATTGGCAGCGAGTAGTAGAACGAGGGGCAAGGGCGGCCAGCCATCTGTGGTGCGAGATGAGGGCAAAGACATAGGTTTTTAGCCAGGTTCGGCCCCCCAGAGGGTAAAGACCTACTCCTGCTAGATTGTATTGATGAGAGAGTACAATGGGTGAGCTCGGCAGCTAGGCGGCGAGTCGAAGGGGTGTATGATGGAACGTAAGTTCTATGCGTGCCCTAGGGAGGTCTATATAGAGTCACCTCACTAGAATTTACAGATCTACAACCGAGTTGGATAAGGACTCGAAGGTTTGTTGACCTAATCCTACTGGGCCTAGCTACGCTTCTAGGCCTCCAGCTTCCAGTCGCCTAGGTTCTTATTGGGTCATGATCCAGTCGCCATCCTACAGGCCCACTCACTGGCAGTATGAGCCAGTAGAAATCGTCCTGCTGGGTATACCCCACTCGGCATATCCCCATCAGTTCCAGAAAGTGTATATAAATACCTCAAAATGTAGACAAAATATAAGAAAAATGATATAAAACAAGCATGTAGCATAAAAAATTATAGATATGTTTACGGTGTATCAAACCCTAATCTTGATTAATTAGCGAATGATCGTCATTAATAATTTTGGGGTGTTAAAATCATCACCAATGCCTCTCCATCAACCATCCATGTTTCCACCATCCATGAGTGAGTAATCCCCCGCAGTAGGCTATGGGGATGGTAGGGATTCGATGAGATCTATCATATAATTGCACAAGATTGTTAGGGCATGGTGCCTAGTGTCTATTGTTAGTGCTTTTTGACATTGTTGCAACTTGTTATGCTTAAGGCTTGTCACTAGGGCCCGAGTGCCATGAACTTAGATCTGGACATGTTATTGATTCATGATGATATTATTGTTTGTGATCTTACCTACAAGTTGTTTACACATATTATTTTCTGGAACCCGAGGACCCAAAGTGACAGAAATCGGGATAACCGGAGGGGATGGCTATGATGTGAGGATCACATGTGTTCATGGAGTGTTAATGCTTTGCTCCGGTGCTCTATTTAAAGTATCACCTTAATTTCTAGTAGATTCCCTTGAGGCCCCGCTGCAATGGGCTGGCAGGACAAAAGATGTTGTGCAAGTTCTCATTGCGAGCACATATGACTATATATGGAACACATGCCTATGATTATTTAGTACTTGGATACTTTATCTTATTTATCTGCAATGCCGTCGGTCTTGATATTACATGAATAGTCTTGTCCATGCAACGCCCGTCCATACATCCATATGCCTACCGCACTCAAATCCTGTTGTTTACTACTATTTTTACTACTGCCTTTATTGTACTACTACTGTTACTTTGCTATTGCTACTATAAAATGGTTGCTACTTATAAACTGCTGTGAGCATGACTATTTCTAGGTGCAGCTGAATTGACAACTCAGTTGTTAAGGCTTATAAATATTCTTTGGCTCCCCTTGTGTCGAATCAATAAATTGGGCTTTACTATCCTTGAAGACTGTTGCGATCCCCTATAGTTGTGGGTCATCAACACTATTTTCTGGCGACATTGCTGGGGAGCATAGCTTTATTTATAAGTTCACTTGGGATTATTATTGTTCGCTGCTATCCATTCATCATGGGAAAAACTCGTGATGGAAAAGTTCCTATTTTACCATCCACTACAAGAAGAGGTACAGTTTTGAACACCTCTGTTGCTCTTGATTCACCATCTGTTATGAGTAAGCTCCTTACGCCACCACCACATACACATGCTACACATACTTCTACTACTGCTGAATCTGAAATTGCTTCTGATGCTCATGATGTTACTTCTACTATGGTTGATGAGAGTGGTTCATTAGGTCCTTTCCTAGATGCTACTATTGCTAGAACTATATTGGGAAACACTAAAACTCCTAATGAAGATACTACTACACCTGTTAGTTCACCTGAGTCTAAAGAGAGCTATGATATTAATGATGGCTATATTGAAATGACTGATGAATTTATTGAAGAATGTCGAAACACACATGGTGCTAGTGATATTAAGAGTATTCTTGAAAGACATACTATTAGACCCAACTATTTCCTGACGCTAAGTTTGCCAGATCTCCCATAAACATTAAAGATAAAGATTATGATTTCTCTCTTGATTTATCCTATATAAACATTGTTGAGAAAGAACCTTTTTGTGGGACTGAGAATGAAAGGGTTGTGGCACATATGACTGAGTTTATACTATGAGTGGCTTATTTTCTGATGATATTAAGATGCACACCTACTTTGTTGCTAAAAATTTTCCTTTTTATTGAAAGGAGAAGCTAAAGCTTGGTTTAATAATTTACCTCCTAGATCCATTGATAGCCTTGATTGCTTGATTGCTACTTTCTTACAAAAATATTTCCCTCCTAGTGCTCGACATGCTGTTTTGCAGAAACTTTTTGACTCTAAACATGGGGAGGAGGAGAAATTGCCTGAATCTTGGACAATGTTTTGTGCTTTGATTCATGCACATCCTGGATGTCCATTACCTAAAAATGAGCTTATTGATGCATATTATAATGGACTAACCAATGAATCAAGGACATACCTAGATAGTTGTGCTGATTGTGTTTTTAGGAAAAGAACTCCTAAAGAAGCTGAGGAATTAATGGCTCAAATAAGCAAGAATTATGATCGAGTTCTTGCTGTTCTTGCTCGTGATTTTCGATCTCCTTGCTCAGCCCATCTTAGCTACTAATTTTTTTGAGGGATTGCTCTCCGGTATGTGCCTCCTCCGCTTGTCCAATTAGATTTTTGATTGGTGGATTATATCTTGGGAATTTTGCTACTGTAGGTGACAGGTTATGTGAGTTTGCATGCTTGTTCTATGCTTAGATAATTCATTTTTATGCATGTTTATCCCACTTGCAAGTCCCTATAGTAGTTTCTCGTCTCTTATTAGCCTGGAAATCACTTGGTTTGACGTTTGTCTAAAAATTTCAGAAAAGAAGATGAGTGAATACCAGCTGAATCAACATGAATTAACGGTACCTAAGATTATGAAAGTCCACCATGAGGAGGAAGTTTTCTCTTCTGTATATCCATGCCCCGAATTCATGAGAGCTGCAAGGATTTTTCAAGATTTCCAGACTCTAATTTCTAATGCAGGGTTGGAGAATTTTGTGGGAGATGAACCTTACCAATATGTGAAGCTGACTATGTCTATGGTGCATGATTTTCGATTTAGTTGTACTTTGCCTAACCCCATGGTTCACTATAAAATTTACAATGTGGCTGTCAATCTCCCTTTCTATGATTTTTGTACAGCTATCAAGGTGCCACAGTGGGGTTCATGTGAGAAGATTATGGAGAGGACCACGCCACTCATGGACTTATATGCGGAGATTTTCCAAGGAAGCAGCTTCTCGAAGGAGAGTGGTAAAATTCGGAATATTCATCTCCCATCCATTTGATATTTTTCCTATTTCATTGCCAAATGTGTTCTTGCTAGGAAGACTGCTAGTAAGTTATCTTCATTTGATCTAGCTTTTATCTCAGCTTCTTTGAATCGAGATAGGACTTATAACTTAGGTGCTTTGATATCTTTCCGTCTTGCTACTAACTGTGACAAAGGTAGAATTTGTGGAGGCCTCATTGCCTCTCGTTTATTAGCTTTGCATGGTTTAGCACCTCATCTTTCAGACTTACAGTTTCCCATAGATAGGCTTGATCTTAATTCCATGATACAGCATAAATTTGTTTCTTCTTGGGCTAGTTTGAGCGAGTTATCTTATGAAATAACCTTTCTCAAGAGAGGTTGGAGAGGAGGTAAGTTTGAGAAAGTAGTCCCTTTGCCTACAGTGTTTAACCTTGATACCAGGAAAGGTGGTCACTCACGAAGGAAGAAATTGACACATACATGGCGGAGCTCTCCCAGCAAGAGGAGAATGTTGGAGAGGAAGCCAAAGATAATTCGGTTAAGCCCTCCAACATGGGCGAGTTTTCATACCAGCATCCCTCTTTTTATTGGGGCCCTTCTTCTTCTTCATAAGGGCCTGATTATGATCATTCTTACGATGATCCACCGGCTTGGAGTTACTACCCGCATTTTGATTGATCTCCACTTAGGCCAAAAGCCTAAGCTTGGGGATAGGTATACCTACATCACACACATCTACATATCATTTTCTGTCAGTACTTTGCATATCAATGTTTCGCTTTCTTTGTAGTTTTTGTTTCTGCTTTCCAAAACACAAAAAGACCAAAAATATTTTTGTTGTTTCTCTATACTTTCTTCTTTAGCTTTTAACTTTGGTTTGTTATAAGAAAAATCCAAAAAAAATTTGCCTTGTTTGCTTTTTCCTTCAGTTCTTATTTAAAAAATTGAAAACCCAAAAATATTTGTTATTCTTCTCTGGTTTTGTAAAGTTCGTTGCAGGGTTCAGCGGTCCTTAGTGACTCCTTCGGAGTTTGGTTTTATATTAATATTAAAGCCACACAACTGAAAGGCAATGATGACTTATGACAACTCGAGGTGTGGTAAGAGGCTGGTAATGAACTCTATTTGTTTTCATTTTTGTACATATACTCATCATTGTGGGCATGCTTAGTCTGTTCGTGTAGGGTGTATGTTATTAATGGATGCTTAGTAGTTCTTGCTCTCTTATGATTAGTTCCAGCTCGCTAATAGTCTGTAGCATGTCATATAAATGTTTGCTTGCATTGATCTATTCATAACTTGGTATGACATTGTGGTATCCTCCTCTGAATGCTTCATTTGAATCGACTTGGCACATGCTCACGCATGCATATGAATGAACAAAAAGTCAGTTTAGCCTCGATGATTTATTTTGCCTCGGACTTCTTGTATCACTTTTATGCCATAATTAATTTTGTTTTGTTGCAAGCATGATTATGACAGTTACTGCTCTCTTGATTGTGGCTCCCTTTCTATTTCTAGCCTTCACTTGCACTGAGTATGAGCTCTACTCGGGCATCCAACTCCCCAAAACCAAAATTGTCAAAAAGTGTCCACCATATCTACCTATTAGCATCATTGCTATTCCGTGCATATTTATTATGCCTTGTTTTCTTCCAAATAAAATGTTTGCTTGTTATGAGAAAGTTAGTTAGTAAAGCTCTCAAGAACTTGATGGCACACTTTATTTTCTTGCACTTAATAAACCTGAACCATTGTGACTGTCCATGAAAGTTATATGCTTGCAAATTATATGCTGGGAGTTAGCAGAACCATGTTGTCACGGGGAACGCTTTCAACACCTGTAAATATTATCCAGTTGATATCATGCTCTTTTATTTACGGATGTCGGTGGTGTGAAATAAAAGGGGAGCTTGTAAGTCCATGGAGTTATGTATATGTGTTAGAAATGCCTGGGAGGCTAGCCTAAGCCATGCATAATCATGGTGGAAACTTGCAGCATAACCATAGTGAGCAATCTATGAAGCATCCTCAATAAAACCTATGCGAATAGCAAATAAAAAGATCATTGAGATGCTCATTGTCTGTTGCCTTGTCATTTTGATATGGGATAGCTCATGCATCATGGGGCAAGGGGTACCCCGTTGGCGGTTCTCTATGATACACATACTCTTACAATGAGCTTTTAGTACTCAAGGGACATGAGCTTTTAGTTTAGGATCTGTCAAGCATATAACTCGTATTTGACCTCACTTTAACCTTAACCATTTAAAGATTCTTATGATAGGGGAAATGAGAGATCAAAGCTAATGAGTACCATACTTTCATCATTTGGAAACCTTCCAAACTTTTCAAAACCTTTCACTTCTTTGTTGATTCACCATTTATTCTATGAGGACCTTCTTGAGAGCATGGCTGTCATTCTTAGTGTAATGTGCTTGTCCCAGAACACGGTTAATTGTGGCATAACTTTGATGCTTGTATCTTTGATACCTTTATTTCTAGTCTTCACTTGAACTTCAGAGGTGCCTTGGCATTTATGTTTTATTCCTCAATTAAAGGTAAGAGAGATACCACTTTATCATACCTTCTTATGAGCATTACAATGTTGCTTATGCTTATGTTTCATGCTACTTGTTATTATTGTCTTGGAATCTCTTCATAGCTTGCATGACTATTGAGTAGACTTAGTTACATACTGCTTATTATGTATTTCCTAAGTATTTGATCATATGCTAAGAATATATACATATTATGAAGCAAATGTGTTCGTGAAAGTTTCTTTTATCACACTCAATTTTCAACTGAATTGCTTGAGGACAAGCAATAAGCTAAGCTTGGGGGGAGTTGATACGTCCAAAACGTATCTACTTTCCCAAACACTTTTCCTATTGTTTCTCCTCTAATTTGTGTGATTTGGATACAACTAACACGGACTGACGCTGTTTTCAGCAGAATTGCTTTGGTGTATCGTTTTTCTGCAGGAAATCAACTTTCAGGAGTAATCTCGGAAAATATCGCAAAACTCCTATTTTACCAGAAGACTCACGGAGCCAGAAGACGAGACGGAGAAGGGTCACGAGGGGCCCACACCACCTGGTGGCGCGAGCCATGCCTGGCTGCGCTAGGGGGTGGTGTGGCCACCTCGGGCACCCCCTCGACCTCTCCTTCCGCCTACATAAGCCCTCTGACCTAAAAACATAGGGGGGGTTGACATTTTTTTCTAGAGAGAGTTTTACTATGCCGCCACCACCAGAAACTGCAATTCGGAACCAGAAACTCCGTTCTGGCACCCTACCGGGACGGGAATTGGAGGAGATCATCGCCATCATCATCACCAATACCTCTCCATCAACCATCCATGTTTCCCCATCCATGAGTGAGTAATCCCCCGCAGTAGGCTATGGGGATGGTAGGGATTGGATGAGATCTATCATGTAATTGCAAAAGATTGTTAGGGCATGGTGCCTAGTGTCTATTGTTAGTGCTTTTTAACATTATTGCAACTTGTTATGCGTAATGCTTGTCACTAGGGCCCGAGTGCCATGATCTCATATCTGAACATGTTATTGATTCATGATGATATTATTTTTTGTGATCTTACCTGCAAGTTGTTTACACATATTATTGTCCGGAACCCAAGGCCCCAAAGTGACAGAAATTGGGATAACCGGAGGGGATGGCTGTGATGTGAGGATCACGTGTGTTCACGGAGTGTTAATGCTTTTCTCCGGTGCTCTATTGAAAGGAGCACCTTAATTGCCAATATATTCCCTTGAGGCCCCGATGCAACAGGCTGGCAGGACAAAAGATGTTGTGCAAGTTCTCATTGCGAGCACGTATGACCATATATTGAACACATGCCTATGATTATTTAGTACTTGGATACTTTATCTTATTTCTCTGCAAATGCCCTTGGTCTTGATATTACATGAATAGTATTGTCCATGCAACGCCCGTCCATCCATCCCTATGCCTACCCAAATCCTGCTGTTTACTACTATTGTTACTACTGCCTTTTTTACTACTATTGTTACTTTGATATTTCTACTAAAAAATTATTGCTACTGATAAACTACTGAGAGCAAGACTATTTCCAGGTCTAGCTAAATTGACAACTCAGTTGTTAAGGCTTATAAATATTCTTTGGCTCCCCTTATGTCGAATCAATAAATTGGCCTTACTATCCTCGAATACTGTTGCGACCCCCTATACTTGTGCGTCATCATCGTGCCCTCCTGGCCTTAATATGGGGAGGAAAGGTCTCGGGATAGGTCGATTCGGTTATAAGTTAGGGTTTCACCCTTCAAAATTCTATCTATAGCTAGGTCATGTTCTTCAAGGAGTCGAACTTCCACTGGGCTTGGGCCATCCGGAGTCTCCTTGGGCAGCAAGTCTTCACGTGATCCTTCACTGGGCTGAACCGGGTATACCGATGTGAGGTACCCGTAGGGCATATAGTTTCAAAATATTGTACTAGTAGTAACGACAGACATTTGACAGATTTAGCAGTACAGAATAAGACTAAAAAAATATCAGCAAATTGCTAGTTCATATTCAGCGGTACTTGACAGATTCAGCAGCATCACAAACTGACCGATTAGCACTACAGAGACAATAACCATAAGAATTGATAGATTCAGTAAGGCCTGATTCAAAAGGAAAGCGATACCATATTCTGCACTCGATAGGTCGATCTGAACAAGTACCAGAACATGGTTATTACTGTAAAATAGATTACCAAAGGAAGAACTCCATACAAAATACTCAGAACTACCTGAAGCTAGGAACTACTATTCTTACTAGAATTTGAAAGATTCGGCAGTACAGAATAAGAAATAAAAATATCGACAAATTCCCAGTTTGTAATCAGCCGAACTTAACATGTTTAGCAGCATATCAAAGTGGCCGATTCATCAATATAGACACTGAAATTCAATAGCAGTACAAAGATAATCAGTTCTTGATTCACTTTGCCCTTTTCTCCGAACACGCTCCATTATTGGAGCATGCAAAACTGACGATCAAGATTCCTTTTTTGTGCATACCTCGTTCTTACATTAATGCTTGTGTGACCAACATATATGCAACCCAAAATGGCCAAGCCTCGTCTAGATTGTGACAAGGCCATATTTCAAAAGAAAATCAAGACTGGCCATCTTCTGCCCTTGATCAAAACATGTACCAGTACATCAGTACTAGTTCTACAAACAAATTTATTAATAAAAATGACAGAACATTTGACATATTCATTAGCATTTGAAATATTCGGTGGTACGGAATATAACAGAAAAATATCAACAGATTCCCATTACATAATCAGTGGCACTTAAAATATTCAACATCATTTCAAAGTGACCGATTTAGAAGTACAGATAATGACCAAAAGAATTTACAGATTTAACAATGTAGACATTGAAATTCAATAGATGTAGCAAGGCCATAATTCAAATGGAAAGAGAGACCATATTTTGGCAATGTTGTTTCAAAAGAAGAGCCAGACCATCTACTGCACTTGATCTAAACAATACCAGTACATCACTATTAGTTCTAAAAATACTTTAGTAATAGCAATAGAACATTTGATAGATTCACTATCATTTGAAAGATTCAGCGGTACAGAATAAGAAAGAAAAATATCGACAGATTCCCATTTTATATTTAGCGGCACTGTACAGACTAATCAGCAAAGTGGCCAGTTCAGTTTGTCCTTTTCTCAGAACACTCGATTATTGGAGCAAGCAAAACTGACGATCAAGTCTGCTTTTGTGTGCATACCTCCTTCTCACATCAATACCTATGTGGGTGACCTCCATAGGCAACTAAAAATGCCCAAGCCTTATCTATATTATGAGTTTATGACAAGGCCAAGTTACAAAATAAAAGCAAGACCATCTGCACTTGATCTAAACAAGTACTAGTACATGAGTATGAGTCCTATAAAATACTTTAGTAATAGCAATGACACAACAAAGGAAAATCATTACCATCTCCTGCCCTTGATCTATACAAGCATCAGTATATAGTACAAAATACTCTGAAATACAAGACCTAGTACTATACTAGTACTACTTTGCATCCAAAATAGTTCAATAGGGCGGATACCAACTGGACTATCCTATTACATAGCATTACGAGTACTTATGATACCTAGGTTCCAATCCCGGGGATTAGCGAAGCTCGGGATGAACCATAATGGAGTCTCCGGAGATTTCCATACAATGTTGGTTGAGATTGCAGCTGCTGCTTCTTTTCAGTATTTAGACTTAAGCAGCATATTTTAGGAAACGGCGTATATCCAAGTCCTATTGCATGGTGGGAGGTGTAGACACAGTTGCTTCTCGTCAGATATCATGTGGCAACATCTGCACCGCCTACTGTAATGTTGATCGGATAGTTCAATCCAATGAAATGGGAATATGCTCCCAGGTCAGCGATCGGTATCCATGGCTTAGGTGGAAACAAGTAAGCAGTGTCCTTTGAGTACACCTTGCATCCAAACCTGGTAGCATAGGTGCCAAAAGTGCGAGCGCAGCGATCAACACTATGATCAACAACAGGATTGCCATGGCCATAATAAGTACCGCCATAAAACTCCTCATCAGTTACGCCCTCAGTATGGATAAGAAGAAGGCGAGATTCGTATGCAGATATTTCTAAGAACGATAAACCAGGTTCATACTCCTCATCATATATGTCATCAAGGTTGCCCTCCCCAAGATGTGCACTAGGTGGTGCTGGGAGAAGAATAGGTCCTTGAAAAATAAATGATGGCCAAATCACCCAATACTAGTTTACATCCATAAAAACTGAAACTAGTGATTACAACAGGTGTGGATCAAACTTACCAAAATATAGATGATTCCAGACATAAACACTGCCACTATCAGTGGCTACAAACACTAGACCCTTGTGGATAACTTCCTCGTTGTATCTGAAATAGATAGGAACTGGTTCTCAATAATTAACCATGTATACTCATTGCCATCAAGGGTAGAAATTGAGTAGTCAAAGATAGCGACAAGAGAAAAATCTAAATAATCTGCAGTAGCTGTGGGAGCTCGGCAAATTGCAATCTTCCGGAGAATAATGGTGCGATCATTAGGCATGAATGTAAACAGATCATTAGTGGGTACAAACTCATGGACTTGTGGGAGAGAAACACATTGATGAGTATACACATTGAAAATCTCCCACTTAAACTCGCACCCAATAGTGGCGATCCAATCTCCATTGTCACCTACCCACTGTTTACCCATACAATTCGGGAACATGGCATCGGACGAGAACCTGTCTAGCGGCGTTAGCTTGCATGTCGTTCCCTTGCCCTCGAAGTACTCATTGCATTCCCATGTTTTCTTAGTCGGGTGAGAATGAAGAACACTGGGGATACCAAATGGCTCAGAATCATGTAAAGTTGTGCTATATTTTTCCATGTCAAGAATATGTTTGGAAAAACCCGCGAGGATCGCGACGGTGATGTCGTTGCATCTCGTTATGAGTTCTTCAAGCGGGCCTTCGGTAAAATCCTCCTGGAACAGCTCATAATCATCATTGTCCTTTCTCGGTCCTACCATCGCAAGGGAGCTGCTAGAAGTTGGGATGATGGCTTGATTTGGTTTTTTGTATAAGAGGGAAGATCGATGGTGGTAGGCGGGACAGGAAGAAGAACAAACACTCGCATACTATGCAGTGGACAGGATCATACAGTGGCATGGTGGAGGAGCAAAACGGCAGCGCTTGGCGTTGAGGTAGGGGAATGGGGAACTGGGGATAGAGATTAGTATAGGGGATGTTGAATAAAATGATTAAAACGGATGCATGCTCCTCTTCTCCAGTTCCTTTCAGATTAGTACGAATGCAGGGGTAGATGCAGGACTAACTCTTGTGTAATTTCTGGTCATATTTTTAGGTCCTTGATGTAAAATGTACTCCCACCGCCCGTGTAAAATTTTAATCTAAAAGTTTTAAAATTTAAACGAATTTAAGCTTAGTTGTCAATGAGTATGAACATTCTTGGATTTCAAGCCGAAATACCAAGGTCATGGTCATATCTACATCATACTTTATGTGGATGATCCATAGGGCTCGAATATCGAGCAGCTCGACTCGTTAAGGCTTGGCTCATTAAGGCTCTCCCTCTTTAAGGCTCAGATAATTCAACTCGTTAAGGATACGAGCCAAAAGTAAAGCCTGGCTCATTTCGTACTCATTGACAACTAGTAAAATTCTAACCTGAAAATACGTGGTAAAATCAAAACAAAATTAAGCTTAGTTGTCAATAAGTATGAATATTCTTGGATTTCAAGCCGAACGACCAGGGTCATGGACATATATATATCTTACTTTATGTTGATGATCCCATATCCAAGGATTTGCATGCCAACAAATCTAGCCATATTTTGAAAACACTCGAAGAGGAAGTAGTATGAAGAGTATGGCTTGATCATCTGCTCTCTCGAGGAGGCGAACCCTTCTGTTTCTCTTGCTTGATTATTTTAGGGTCCTTTGTGATGAATGTATGGACGTCGATGTAATTTCCCTATTTTTTAGGTCCTTGATGTAAAATGTACTCCCGTCACCCATATAAAATTTTAACCTAAAAGTAAGTGGTAAAATCTAAATGAATTTAAGCTTATCAATGAGTATAAATATTCTTGAATTTCAAGCCCAGTGACCAAGGTCATGGCAATATCTACATCATACTTTATATCGATGATCCCATGTCCAAGAATTTTTATGTCGAAAAATTTGGCCATATTTTGAAAACAATCGAAGAGGTAGTATTTTGAAGAGTCACTATAATAAGGGTGTGTTTGGTAGGCTAGCTCAACTCAGAAAATCTCATCTCATACCACCATTTCACACTTTTCGTTGTTTGTTAGATCGGCTCGTATGACCTCGGAAGTGCCCACTTCACCCAAAAAGCCTCCTCAGCCTGGCTGAGGAGAGAAGCTGAAATCGAGCTTCGCTCCTCTACCCGGCTGAGTTCGCCCCGCAATGCGTGCCCCCTCCCTAGACCCGTGCCCCCGCTCTCCCTCCCTCTCATTTCGTCATCTTCCCTCTCTCTCTCTCTCTCCCAAGCTCCTCCATTCCCCCCGATCACATCGGCCGCCGCCGCGCCTCCTCGATTCCTCAACAACGGCAACCTTCGGCCTCGGGCCTCCTCCTCGACGAGGGCTGCCGCCTCCCTCCAGGCCTGCCACGGCCAGTCGCCTCGTCGTGCAACCTCCTCGCGCCGCATCTGCTTCGCCTCAACGCGCTGCCATGGAAGGCTGCGACCAAGAGTCGCCATGGCCAGCCCAAGCGAACTCACGCCTCCCGCCAGGCCCGCCACGACCATCCCCGTGTCTCCCCCGTCGCTCGCTGGCGCCTGCCAGGCCAACCACGGCCAGCTCCGTGTCTCGCCAGGAGCACGAACGGTCCTCAAGATGCACGCGCCGCCGGCCCCCATCCTCCTCCCTCCCCCGCCTCCTCCTCTCGGGCTGCCCGTCCCCGACCCTCTCGCGCTGGTAGCACTCCTCCTGTGGCCTCCGTCCTCTCTCCCATCAACGAGATGCCCCAGCCAGCGCCGCCATGGCCAGCGACGGCCAGCACAGCCACGGCCAGCCAGGACCCGATTGCTTTCTATTTTAATTTACAGGGACCCAATTGCTTTTTATTTTGTATAGAGGGACAAGACCATGTTTGATTTTGGTATTCAGGGGATATATGCAAATATTAGCCCTCCTCAGCATCTCTTCTCCCATACGACCCACCAAACAACAGCCCGACTAAACATATCTGAACCAACACGAGCTACAAAACAGATAGGATAATCTGAGGCCATCCGAGCTAGGGTTAGCTTGTATGAGTGCAGATAGAAATTCTCTGCTCGCCCGGGCTATCAAACACACCCAAAATGTTTCCTTCCGCAATGACTGGGACCGTCGGTCATCGTAGAAGGCGCACCTTCCGCGACGAAAATCTCGGCTCGACCGTGCCCGATGCAAAACTTTTTTTTTCTGGTTTTGCGCCCCTCTACTACGACGAAACCGCTAAAAACATGGAGGAAGCTCGATAGGCACGTGGCAGAAGTAAGATTTCCGCTTCCTCGCGATATGTTGACTCACCAAAGAATTTCTTGCGTGTGGGTCCCGGACGTCAGTGACCATAGAGGACCAAACTTTTCGGTCGCGCCTCCCTGATTTGAACTCGATAATGTTGTTCGATACCTCTTCCGTTTAGTCAGGCTATTGGGTCCCGCATGTCTGCCTCACATTAGACGAATCGTGTGTATGATGGAATTTTTTTCTTCCCAATTTCGAAGTTGAAAGCGTTGCTCGATGCATCTGTCGTTTAATTAGGCTGCTGGGTCCCACGTGTCATTCTCACACTAGAAGAAGCGTGTGCATGATGGATTTTTTCCTTGACTCGTGCCTCCCTAATATGAAATCGATAACGTTGCTCGATCTATCTTCCATTAATCACGACACTGGGTCCCACATGCCAGCCTCTCAATACAAGAATCGTGTGTATGATGGAATTTTTCCTTCGCTCCCGCTACCCTGTTCCGAACTTGATGGCGCTACTAGATGCACCTATGGTTTAATCACGCAGTCGAGCCCCACATGTCATCCTCACATTAGAAGAAACATGTGCATTATGATTTTTTCCTTGGCGCGTACCTCCCTGATTTGAACTCGATAACGTTACTCGATCTATCGGTCGTTAATCGCAATGTTGGATCCCACATGCCAGCCTCTCATTAGAAGAATCGTGTGTATGATGGAATTTTTTCCTTCTCTCTCGCTACCCAGTTTCAAACTTGATTGCGCTGCTAGATGCATCTACTGGTTAATCACGCAGCTGGGCCCAAATGTCATACTCTCATTAGAAGAAACATGTGTATGATGGAAGTTTTGCCCTCGGTCATGTCTCCGTGTTAACTTGATAGCGTTGCTTGCTGCATCATCTGTTTATTCAAGCTGGTGGGTTCCATATGCCAGCCTGACATTATAAGAATCGTCTGTATATGATTAAATTTTTTCTTCTCTAGCGCTACCTTATTCCTAGCTCGACGAATCTGCCGTTTGGTCACGCACCTGGGTCCCATATGTCAGCATTTCATTAGAAGAACGTGTGGGACTTTTTACTCCCTCGCAACTCCGTGTTTCGAATTTGGCAATGTTGCTCGATGCATGACCAGACGTTTATATAGGTTGCTGGGTCCCACATGTCAGCGTAGTAATGTGCGCATATGTTGGACTTTTTTATTGCCCGCGCCTCCATGTTTCGAACTTGGCAAAGTTGCTCGATGTATTATCCGTTTATATAGGATGCTGGATCCCACATGTCAGCATGTCATTAGAAGAAACTGTGCATGTTGTATTTTTTATCGCTCGCGTTTCTGTGTTTCGAACTTGGCAATGTTGCTCGATGTATCAGCGGTTTATACAGGCTAGTGCGTCCCTGTGTCAGCCTCTCATTAGAAGAAACATGTGCATGCTGGACTTTTTTCACGCTCGCTCCTCCCTGTTTCGAACTTGGCAACATTGCTCGATGCACCAACGATTTATACAGGCTAGTGGGTCCCATGTCAGCCTCTCATTAGTAGAAACGTGTGCATGCTCGACTTTTTTCTCGATTGTGCCTCCCTATTTCAAACTTGTCAACGTTACTTGATGCCTCCTCTGTATTAGGTCTCTCTGGTTGGTCCTATATGTCAGCCTCCTCTATAGAGGACACGTGTGTATGTTGGACATTTTTTCGGACGCCTCTCCCGGTTGGAGCTTGGTAACGTTGCTTGGTCGTAGATGTCAATTTTCATTGTGCAAGAAACATGTTTATGATGGAACAGATGT
The DNA here is from genome assembly GCA_023614405.1 of Avena insularis. Taxonomy (NCBI): domain Eukaryota; kingdom Viridiplantae; phylum Streptophyta; class Magnoliopsida; order Poales; family Poaceae; genus Avena; species Avena insularis. Next base: position 92,147,137 of record CM042691.1, read on the forward strand.
ACAAGTACAACATTGATTATATATATTGATAACCCTAGGTTTCGAATCGAACTCAAGACTTCAATAAATGGCAACTGCATGCGCTTCCACTATGCTAGAACCAACTATGCTACTATACTCATAAAATATTAGGATTAAACATGTTGATATAACTTAAAATAAAAAGGAAGTGATGACGATTGCCATTAAAAATGCTATATGGTTAGCATAAATAAAATTTGGGTAGATAAAGCTTGCACTATACTTAATCAGAATGGCCCGGAAAATGCTAAATTAAGAATATTTTGGGCGATATAAAAAATAATTTGGGTCCAATCTTGTGAACAAATGGGCTTATTATCATGGTCTTCTTAGTGAAACTTCTTCAGTATGCTTCATGCTTAAAAAAAGTAACAATGTGTTGAGGGTTGGCGGCCCATGACCGACCTGACCCAAGAAGGACAAATTCGCGAGATTTTGGTCTAGAGTTGGGTCGAATGTAATATTTTATAATGAGCTCCTCAGTGAGTTTGCAATGTTTTGTGACAGACTTGGGTCGAATGTTTAATCTTTTCGTTAGCTCCTTTGGTGAAAATTTGATGTAGTTAGTAAAATATACTGGGGTTTGGCGGCTCTACTCACCACCAAAGGCTAATTAAGGGAAGTTTTTTTTTGAAACAAGATTATGGGAAGCTTTTTGTCCGAAGTGGTTTTGAAAAAATCATTTCTATAGGCTCAATAGTGAAAATACATTATAATGAAGGTCGATGGTCCACCTGACCTGGTTGTACCTACGTTGCATCCAAAAGAATGAAGTTGGAAAGGGAGAAAATTGACCGATATTGTAAGACTTGATATGACCTAGCTAGCAAAGAACTTTGGTAGTGCAGGATTCGAAAATGGAAAGTACTGGAGGGAGTTTGATTTATTAACATAAAATCGTGTCATATTCAAGTCTTACAATACAAGATCATCTTTTCAGGAAAGGTCATATTTCAAGATGGTTTGGGTGGCTTTGAATCCGCCCAATCGATTTGATGTACTCAAAGCCATGTAATCATGTCATTTAAACTGTAGGTGATAGAGACACAGTGGCCTTTACTTTCCCAGCTTCAGACAGCTCGGGTAAGCACCAGCTTACAGAACACTCGAAGTTGTATGCTTCAGTACGATCAAATTAATACATTCCGCAATTAGCGCAAACATGTGGCACTGTCATCATGCAAAAAGGAAAATAATTCTCACATTTACTTTATAGCTTCACACACAATAAATACAACTAGTTTATACACTAGTACATCATATTACAATGTTAGCACATCACAGCTTGAGTTGTTCATTTAACATACACTGGCAGAGTTTGCGTAAACAATTTTTTAGAAGATTGCATAAACATTTTCTTTGCCTGCTTTGGCGTACCGATCCTAGATCAATTACGGCCCAGTTAAAGCCTGTTTCCTGGCCACGGTGACCTACTTTTTATTTCCAGAAGGAATATTCCTCTGAAAACACAAAGTTGCACAATAAGAGTACTGATAAATGTAGTACAGAAATGACGCTGCGAGATAAGCACCGCTACATAGATTATAACGTTGAAGGCATTACTAGCCAATAAATATAGTACAGAAATGATGCTGCGAGAAAAGCATGTCATGGCTCATATGAACTGATTCAAACTAGCCAATAAAACCAGTGTACTAACAGTCAACTATTGAACCACGACGCAAAAAAAGATGACACAGTAATAGACGAGAAAGATGCATAGCTCAGTCTAGAAATGGAACAACGAGCTTACCACACCTAAACTAGGACTAAACCAAATTGCCGCCTGTCGCACATTGTTCCAACCATCTTTGGGAAGTCTGATAAATCCCACAGACTCACCTTCAGTTGGTTGCAGGTTGAAGCGTTTAATCTGAGGGAACTATATTCCGCGAAACCTCTTGTATGTTGTGTAGACACAGTTTTTCCTCATGAATGGAAACAATGTGTGAAAGGATACGGATGTCGCCTAGAGGGTGGGGTGAATAGGCGATTAAAACTTTTCCTAGAGTGGCTCAACAAAGGTGGAATAAAACTAGCGTTTTACTTTGTCAAGCACAACCTAGAACAACTAGGGTTCACCTATGTGCACCAACAACATATGCTAAACAATACAAGCAACAAAGTGATAACAAGATATAGATTACTTCAAGCACGAAGGCTATCACAATGTAAAGTGCATAAGTAAAAGCTCGGGTATAGAGATAACCGAGGCACGCGGGGACGACGATATTTTACCGAGTTCCTCCCAACATGGAGTACGTCTCGTTTGGAGAGGGGGTGGTATCAAACCACCAACGCCACAAAAGGCCTCCCTTATTCTCCGCTAAATCTCACCCCAATGGGATCGATTCATGCTTCCACTATCGGTGCACTTGTCGGTGGCATTCGGAACCTCTCACAAGGTTGGGGCACTTCTCCATAACTTGGAGGCTCCCAACAAACGCCACAAAAGGCCTCAAAAAATGCCACCAAGGCCACAAAACCGTCTAGGGTTCCAAGAACCCAAGAGGGACAAGCTCCAATGAGCAACTCAAACCAAATCCTCCGAGGAGAACTCAAACCGATGCACCAAATGCAAATGGCAAGAACACCACAAAGGTGTTCAAATCCCTAACTCTCAAGTTCCAACAAAGCTACTAAAGCTATTGGGGAAACAAGAGAGGAGGAATCAAAGAGAGACACAAAATCCCCCAAAATCTATATCCCCAAAGATGCACTCACTTAGGAGAGATGGATTGGTAGGTTGTAGATCTAGATCTCCTCTTTCAAATCCCTAAAAGTATATGCAAAAAAGAATCAAGGGAGGGATTGAAGGGGGTAGCAAGCTTCAAGGTCAACAATGGTGGGGAAAACTTGCAAAGGCTGGGGAACCATTGGGAAAGAAGGGCCCATAAATAGGTCCTAGAAATCCAACCGTTAGGCCGAGGAATCGCCCGGTCCGAAGATCTCGGGACTGGGACGAGTCTCCGGTGTACCCAGCCCATAGCGAGGGACAATCTGGAGGGCGTCTTTGGGTGATCCGGAGATTAGATCGGAGATTAGTCCGAGTCTCCGGTCTTCTAATAGCTGGCGAAAGACCAATCGAAAACATCCATAACTTTTGTATCCGGACTCCGATTTTGATGATCTTGGGCTCGTTTTAAAGGGACAATAAGCTCTACAAGATCATATACAAAAACATAATAGTACAGCAAAGGGAGTATAGAACCAAATGACAAAGGTTTAACCTCTCTCAAAAGACAAACCGATTAAAACCTCCAACATCGCCAGCGTAGTAGAGAATGCATATGAAATCCGTTTTTCGATGAACTAGCACTACATGGAGGTTAAAACAAGCTATAAATCCTCACATGAGTAAGAACCAAATAATGGAAGGTTTTACCTATCTCTAAAGACAAACCAGTAAAACCTCAGATCAAAAAACTCTGAAATAAGATATAAAGGGAAATCCGTTTTTTATGAACTAGGGCTTGCTATGAATATTACCACAAGCTCTAGAACCTCCACATGGATAAGATCCAAATAACAACCAAGAAAGGATGATGCTAAGTATGCAAAGGTTTGAGGCTCTCTACGAGCGATATGATCGAGTTACTCACTTGGGCCCTCTTGATGAAATAGGGTTGTCTATCCTATAAACCGATCTCCCCAACTAACACCACCCAGAGGCCGGTGAAAGAAACCCTATCAAGATCATACCTTTGCCTTAGCATATTCCATGATTATGATTTAAGGCGATCTTGTCCTTCTCAAGATGGAACACCTTTTCTTGATTGGTCTTATCGCTTTGTGATGAAGACTTGCAAGTTACTCCCCATACAACATGGGAAACCTTTACTTTGACCTTGTCTTCATCGATCCATGATCACCCGAGGATGGAAAGCTTTAAGCATGAGATCTTCATAGGTTTAACTCTCCACATGACCAATCTGTGGATCACTCTTTGAACACCTTGGTCACCACTTGATCCTCTTCACTTTCTTCTTATCAAACCTTGAAGCCAACATATGGTTCAAGCATTGCCTATGGACAATTCCTACAAGTACAACTTGATACAAGCATTAGTCCATAGAGATTGTCATTAATTACCAAAACCACACATGGGGGCCCACATGTTCTTTCAATCTCCCCCATTTTGGTAATTGATGACAATCCATTGAGAAGGGATTTATATAAAGAATTTAACACATAAAATGGTAGCACCAATATCAAATACTACATAAGTATGTGATATTGGTACCACCATCATATATAGAGCAAACTCCCCCACAATCTATGCATGTGTGATGAACTTGAATTTCATTGCATATATTGCCAATCATTATCATTGGTGGAGTTTCCTCTATATATACCACATGATAAGCAACAACAAAGATGCAAGTGCATGAAAGGCAGATGCTTAGAGACAAACTCAAGGCATAAACCATTTCCCTAAAACCCTCTAAAACTTCTCCCCCATTGGCATCGATTGCCGAAATGGGTGACTAGTTCTAGATGGCCAATATAGTGATAAATCCCCAAACGGTGTGCATTCGCACATATCAATGATGAATACTTGGAGGAAGTAGAACTATATCGAGGACCCAAATATTGCCAAAGAAATAAAATAAAGAAGAATCAACAAATGATGTAGCAATCACAAGATCAAACAAACCAATTGAAAGCAACAAAAGAGCAAAAGAATGTTTTTAAATAATAGATGGAGAAGCTCCCCAAGATTTGTGCACAATTTAAAAATAAATGCATTAGAATACATAATGCACAAATATGGAATCCTTGCTCCCCCATAAACATTTAAGGCTGCTTGAATGAGAAAAGAAGACAAATGAGCATTATTAAATGAATTAGATGAGCTCCCCAAATATAATGCACAATTATGATAATTGCATTTGGAAACAAAGTGCATAATCATGGAATCCTCACTCGTCCAACTCCATTTTAACAATACAAGGCATGCGAGAACAAATATGATAAGCACAAGTGATCTTTATAAATAAAATTAGGAAGCTCCCAAGGTATGTGCAACATTAGGTTTTTTTGTGTGAATACAATGTGCACAACATGGAATCCTCACTTCCTCTATTTTACTTATAAAACAGCTTTGTGCAAATGAAAAATACCAAGGCATAAAATTTGCAGAAACAAATGGTTGAGCAATAAGTAAGAGACAACATATTAGCGGGCTCAACCACAAGGATGTGTGAGATGCATGAACAAAGCATATTATAAGACTAGTACAAGGATGATCATTGCGTATCCACATAGTCTTCAATGAATGATATTGCTTAGTATAAACATCTGACACACGAAACAAGGGAAGATATCAGAAAAATTGAGTAACCTCTTTCATGTGTATAAGTTCTAAGTAGACAATCTTGCAAAGATGTTGATCCACAAAAGAAACATGTACACACAAAGTAGATACTTAAAATCAATAGAAAGATATCCAAAAATTAAGTCATGACAATACCAATAAGATTTTCTTGAAAGCATGGCCAAAAATCAAATATCTTATTGTACATCGATGAAACTTCAACAAACACACCCCATACATTACAACTATCACCAAGGGAAAAGGAGAAAGTTGGAATATATGGAGAAACAACAAATATCATAAGGAGAAATCAACTAGCAAAATTTCACTGTTGCACATGAGAGAAGTTGAGGAAAGATGGGCAATAAAATTGCTAGATTGACATATTTAAGATTGGTGGATCATATGCATGATTTTGTATAGTCCCAATTATATGCACTCATCTCAACTTATGCACATTTACAATAGAAGTTCTTTTAATACCATGGCTAGAAATACAACAATAAATACAATAACAAGAATTCATGCCAAGATGCAACCTATAAAAGGTTGGAAGTAAGATAAATATGCATGAGCAAGAGATACTTATTCTAGATATAATGGGTAGGATGTAGAGGATGGAAATGGTTGATCATCCACGACACCTCAAATTTTCTTATAGCACTACTTCTTCAAATCGAGACAAGCATCCAATATATCTCCAATGTACCTAAAACACAATTAAGTACAAAATGGTCCCAAACTTATTGGGTCCAATGTAGTTAGTGAAGGTTTGTAGCATAGTAAATCAAAAAATTCTGGATGCGACGAAATCAAGATCTAATCTGGGGAGATGCAAACAACGAGAGGGATTAGATGAGATCTTCATACCCTTTAAGATTGCAGTGAGCGTTACGTCCGGCAGTGGGTGATGTGGTACTACGCTTCTCCTCCTCACATGATCCATCCAACAAGTGGCGTGCCTCGAGAGATGCCGTGCGGCACCTCGGCGTCCTCTTCCTTGGTCAGAAAGTATGGTGGAAGGCGTATTGGATCTAGCAGCGACGGCTGGCGGTGCAAGCGGTGGAAGTTTCTTGGCGAGGGCTTCCTCTGTGATGAGGGAGAAGATCGGAGAAGCGTTATGGCGGCTAGGGTTGAAGGAGTGGGGAGGAGGCTGCGCCCTGCCCTCTATATAGGGGATGGCCAGCCCCTTGGCCCTCCTCAAGCCCTAGGCTGGCCCCAAGGTTGGAGTGGGGGGCAGTTTCCCTCTAGAAGGTTTCCTAGGGTTTCCCTAGGGTTTTTGGGCCAAGGGCCTGTACTGGCTGGGGCCCTTGCCCCCACAGCCCAATCTTGACGAGCACTCCTACGGCCCAGCCCTCCGACAAGTGGGGCCACGTTGGTCCCCTCCGGAAGGTTCTAAAGCTTAGGTACTGATTAACGAAAACAATTGAACTCCAAAACTGCATTGCCTTATGAATCTTATTCTTGGACCATTTGAACCTCTCGTGATGTCCCGGATCCCATCGAGACTCAGAACAAAACTCATAAACCAATTATCAAATCTATCCTAGCGTGAGACACGTTAAGTGTGTGACCCTTGGGTTCGAGAACATGAAGACATGATCTTATATCAATAATCAGCGGCGGAGTGCGAAGCCCATATTGATTCCCACACATTCATCGATGATCATATCGGATGAACCATGATGCCGATTCAATCAATCCCATATTTATATTCCCTTAGTCTCACGATATTTTACTTGCCGAGATTCGATCGTCGGTCTTGTCATACCTAGTTCAATCTCGTTCTGACCAAGTACTTTACCGTTAAGTAATCCGATATCACTTTGTGATTAACTCCTTAACACGTGCTTGGCGGTGTTGATATCGATTACAGAGTGGGCCCGATATATCTATCCGACTTGGGAGGGACAAATCCCATCTCGATACATACAACCTGGTACTTTAGATCACTGAGAACACCTTTATGATCACCCTCTCATAGGATGACGTTTGATGACCTCAAAGCTTTCATCCGATACCGGGGTTGTATTATCTCATGAATACAGGAATACAATATTTGATATAAGAAAAGCTTAAAGATGAACACGTTATTGCGATCTAATTGCTTCGCTTGGTTTGGGTCATCCATCACATCATTCTCCCAATGATATGATCTCATTATTAATCGACAACTCATGTCTATGGTTAGGAAACCTTAACCATCATTAATCAATGAGCTAGTCCATAGAAGTACTAGGGACCGGTGTTGTTCACAAACACACAAGTATTAAAGTTTCAAACAATACAATTCTAGCATGGAATATAAACTTTATCATGAACAGAATTATAATAATAACATCTTTATTATTGCCTCTAGGGCATAATTCAATAGTTAGTGCAACTACAATACATAGGAGAGACTCACATAAATATGCATATTGATATGAAATTGAATTTCATGCACAACTTAGAGCGATGGGATTTGGTGGAGTTTTCCTATATATTGGATCAAAAAAACAAACATGCCATAATATAAACATGTAGTAAATATGCATGCACAAGGCTTTCAAGAAACAAAAGGGATATACAATTTGAACAAAAGCACCAAGTAAACCAGATGTCATGCACAAGTGAGACATGACAAATGGTGTCAAATTATCAAAGAACCAATTCAACACATGAAAGATTCACAAGTTCAACAAATAAACTAGGCAAAATCCAAAGAGAAAAAGATATATAAGAACACAAATGCTCAAAAAGTTTATCTCATTCTAAAATAGACAAAACATGAAACAAGGAATGAGACAAAGCCAACTCCCAAAAATAGCAAGGTTCCAACAAGAAACCAAACTCCCCAAACTTTTCATGATGGCACAAAATACCAAAAAGAAAAGATTGAGCTTCAAGCATATGAAACATGATATGGAACAAAACAAGAAGCATAAAAGTTGATTCTAGATAATATAGGAGAGCTCACCCATAAGTATTACATTATATATAATTTTCTTTTGAATGCAAAATGTACACAAATGGGATCATCACTACTACCTATATTAAATAAAACACAAGGGGATATTAATAAAATAGGAAGATTCATAAAACCCAAGTAAGGCATGGGAGCACACGAAACATTTACTTGGCCATAAATAGGACAAAAGATTAAGCAAGGGCCAGCGTGAATATGATCAATAAATTCAACCATAAATTGAGTATTAATTGTCCAAGGACAAGAAATATTAGGTATACTTTTCCCAAGGTAGCTTGCATGGATATCCAAGATCATAGTCACAACAAAGCATATAACAAAATATAAAATTACAATTGATGCTTGAACAAGATTCTTGGTAACTTCAATAGTCACACAATCACTAGTGATTAGAGTAGCTTGAAACAAATGGTTTCCATGAGGATATATATATTTAAATATGAGGAAACACATACCAATAAACATTCTCACATATAAGATCCAAAATATGAGCAATAAAGGCATTCAGGCAAATTGGAACTTGTATGAGCAAAATGTGTCACATAGGAGCTAGATAATTATCAATATCAATTCTAAGTGACACAACCTCGAATATTCACATTTTCTAGGATTGTAATATGCACTAAGCATATGGCTCCTACATAATGTGATACTACCATGAAACCAACATGAGGCAAAAGGATACAAATAGAGATAATTAATGGACCTTATAAAACTTAAATTTCTCATGAGAATTATACCACATAGAGACTAGACAATAATCAATATAAATACTAGGTGGTATTACTCATGTACACACAATTTTAGGATTGTGGAATGCCCAAGCATAACACTCCCCAAAATGGGATAATCCATTAATCTCTCTCAAGAGCCAAATAAGATACCAAATGTAACCAAGTAAGGCTCAAACACAAAACACACATACATGGTGTGCCACCTAATCATGCACAAATATGCTTGATACCTCAAGATAATTAGGTGGAAAGCACAATATGTACAAAAGCATGGAAGATACAAAACCAACACATGCACAAGGAATGAGTAACTTCCAATGTAATGAGTTAAGCATATGTTACGCAAGGAAGAACATTGGATATATAACATAATCATGATAATTCAAATGGCAGCTTGACACAAATAATTGATGAAGACCCTCAATTCTTCATAATGTAACCAAGTCTCCAATGCCCTCCATCAATACCTATTGATCAAGTTTTGGCTTGGTCCCCAACCAAGTTGGGTCCTAAGAGGTTAGTCACAATAGGCAGCAACCCAAATGGTTCTTTTCTTGAACCCACATTGAGCACCAACAAATTTGGCAAACACATTACCAACCTCATCCTTACAAAGAGAATAAGCATCATCAATAATGATAGGGTTGGATGAGGAGATACCAATAGTGCAAGAGGAAGAAATATGCCCCTTTGCACGACATATGTAACAAGTTCTTCTCTTGCCATCTTTCTTCTTAGGTGAAGCTTCTTCGAGGAAGAGATCGAGTAGTCCTCTTAAGAAGAGGCCCATTAATGACTTGAGGTGGGCTTAGGCCACTTCCTTGTTGCTTCACACTAAGAGCTTTTTTCTTCAATGGGCAAGATCTAACATGGTGCCCTTCTTCCTTGCACTTAAACAAACAATGTTGGTGGGATTCTTGACTTGATCTTGGCCATTCTTCTTGTTGTCCTTGTGCTTCAACTTGATAGTGGACTTGTTCTTGATATTGGAGTTGAATCAAGCCCACTCTTGTCATTGGGGATTTTTGCACACTCAATATTTTTGTTGAGTGTGACCTTCCATATTGACCCTTTTTCAAATCATTCTTCAAAGAAGTGACTTGAGCCTTGACCTTTTGATTTCATCTACATGGTTAGTTTCAACAAAAACACTAGAGGAAGTAGATGCTACATTGTTAGAGCAACAAGGCACGGAATGTAATTCATCACGAGATATATCATGGTTGTGAGGATGAACTACAAGGACTAGCACATGGCAATATAACATTTGGAGTAGATGTAGTGCTAATGTCACATGAGGCCCACTAGATGTTACCTTTGACACGATGGCCTCATGAGCTAACAGCCTACCATGGGAGACTAGAAGATCCTCATGTGAGGCTTGAGAGCTTAACATGACTTTCTTCTAATTTCCGTAGTTGCTAGTTAGCAACAAGTTGAAACCTTTATCTCAACACTCTCCTCCAAAATAGATGCTTCAAGAAATAGAGTTAGTAGCACAAGCACCATCATTATTAAGCGAGAGGTGAGAGCAACTTGGCAAGCTCTTTGAATATGAAGCTTTAAGTTGCTCATGCGACTCGGTGAGTTTGATGAGCTCCCTCTTAACAACCCGAGAGCCATTATCAAGATGCTTAAAATCCTCAACAAGTTTATCATAAGCAACTTCAAGTTCATAATTTTTAAACTTGAAGGAGTTTGCCACCACAAGTTCTCTATCATGGTATTCTTTTACTCTAGATAATTATAGAGTGAAAGTCTCCTCAAGAGATTCTTTGGTGGTTTGTTCTTCTTCAAGGGAGTCATTTAGTTGAGCAATTTCATTAGCATACTTACGCTCACGCGCAAATTGTTCATCAATTAAGTTTTCTTGCTCCTCAATAAGATCATTGCCTTCTATAGCATAATTCAAGATTTCAAGAAAGTCGGAGGAAGCAATTTTGTTTTTGAAGAGAGCGCCATAGGCAACCTCTCCCATTTTCTTAATAGAGTTAATATCATACTTACCTCTATAATCCTCATTATCATTTCAACCTCATCATCATCATCATCATGAGATACAATGGGATCAAGGGTTACCTTTGTTCCCTTAGCCATAAGGCATATGTGAGAACCGGAGGAAGGTGATGATGAGATTGGACTTGTAGCTCTATTCAAGACCTTGTCTTGGTCCATAGAATCTTCGGTTTCCTCTACATGGTTAGCAACACAAGCACTAGAGGAAATAGAAGCATTTTTATCATGGCAACAAGACAACACAAGCATATCATCATGAGATTTATTCAAGTCATTTCTACATGATATACAAGGACTATTAACACAAGCATGTAAGAAGTTTGTAGTGCTAGAAGTGTTAGGGTCCAAAGATAGATCATTGCAACTAGATAGAGATGAAGGATTACAAATAGTAAGCACACTATCCATATTGCAATTTCTATCACCACTCACCATATCATTACCTTGTGAAAAGTCACATGTTGGTGAAGTGGTAGAGGATGAGAACTCATCTCGGAAGTGGAACAACACAATCATCCTCAAAATGTTGGACTTGCTATATTTATCTTGAAGCTTGGTCCATATCTCACGAGCACTTGAATAAGGCATGATAGAAGAAGAACTACATTGCTCACAACATGCAGAGAATTTTAGTAGCTAGAGCATCTATATGAGAGTTCAACTTCTCCTCTAAAGATTCATTTTGGGTATCCATAGGAAGATAAACCCACATATAAATATCCCTCGATAATTGGGTGAATTTCCGAAATAAATTAAGCATCGAATTTTCCAAACATCATAATTTGTGCCATCGAATGTGGCGTGTCCTTGTGCACTAATTGTTGGAGATATACTAGAGGCAATAATAAATATAGTTATTATTATATCTTTGTGTTTATGATAAATGTTTACATTCATGCTATAATAGTATTAACAAGGAAACATTAATACTTGTGTGATTTGTGAACTTAATTTGAAGTCCTAGTAAAGCCTCTATATAATACTAGCTTGTTGGTTAATAGATGATTGTGGTTTCCCTATCACGAACATTGAGATGTTATTAACAACAAGATCATATTGTTAGGAGAATGATATGATGGACATACTCCTATAGATAAGCATAACATAAAGATCAAGTCATTTAATAGTTCAATTGCTATATGCTTTACGATACATAGTAATCTGATTCCTTCGACCATGAGATCATGCATATCACCTTCTGGATGGATGCTTTGATGACATCAAACACCACACCGTAAGCTGGGTAGCTATAAAGGTGGCATTGAGTGTTTGGAAAGTATTGGTTGAAACACATGGATCAAGAGTGGGATTTGTCCATCCATATGGCGGATAGATATACTCAGGCCCTCTCGGTGAAATGTCATCCAATTAGCTTGCAAGCATGTGGTAGCTCACAAGGGATCACATATCAAGGAGCGAGAAAATAGTACTTATCGGTAGCGAGGTTGAACTAGGTATCGAGAATCTGATGATCATAACCTCGGATAAGTAAACTATCGTGAGACAAAGGTAAATTGATATCGTATGTAAGTGGTTCATTCGATGCATAGTAATCGTAAAATATGTAGAGCCATATAATTTCCAGATTCCTCTATTGGTTATTATTGGGAGAATGTCTCGATCATATACGCATAATTCCACGAACGGTAAGGAGACACACTTAAGGATTGACGTTGTTTGGTAGTTATGGAATGATGAAGGAGACGAATGTTGTTGGTCTCGAATGGGATTCGGATATCACGAGGAGATCCAGAATTGGGAGAATAAGATTCATATAAGGAAAGTCTGTTTGAGGAGTTGGGGAATGGTTAGGTGTTTTCATCGGGAATGTTCTAGAAAGGTTCGGAATATCCGACACTCCGGAGGAAGGGTACATGAATGTGTTGTATCAAGTTGGTATGATTGCATCATGTACTAAGTGTCATCAGCTAGAACCAAATAAAGGATTAATTCAAATCCTAGTTTGAAAAGTCAAATAGCAAGTTTGAAAAGTCAAGCGGCTAAATTTGGAAAGAGGAAAGAGGAGGAAGGGGGAAACGAGTTGGGGAGGTTCCTCCTCAGCAGGCACCACCCAAGCTTGAGTTGGGAGGACTCCTCTCCTCCCCTGGCCCGGCCCTCCACCTATATAAGGAGGGGCAGGGCTCCCTCCTAGAGACACACAAGATCCTCTCCTCCAAACCCTAGCCCCAAGCCGCTGCCGCCTCCATAGCCGCCGTCGGCCCTAGGGCAAACCGCCGCCGCCGCCTAGCTAAACCCTAGCCGCCGGGTTGCCCCATTCCTTGGTGTGTCTAAACCCTAGAACACCGAGGGACTTTCTCATACTCCACCATACTCGCTCCAAAGCAGGGCTTAAGCCTGAGATCTCCCTCTACTTGTACCACGCCGTTGTCTTTGCCCGGAATCATGAGAGAGTGCTACAACCTCTCTTGCTGCTAGAACAAGGGAGAGGAAGGTCTTCGTCCAGTACAGGCGTGTGACCCATTGCGGGGCTAAATGACTAGAGCGCAGCCATGGGAAGGATCGTCTGCGATCTTGAGATCGGGAAAATGCGACTACATCACCCACGGGAATCGCTCGTTAAACACTTTGGAATCTTGGTGAGTTATTCCATCGACTCGTTGCTACAATCTAGTAGATAGATCTTGGCTTGTTTGTTTGTATGCGGTAGAAATTTTTGTTTCCATGCTGAAACCCTACGGTGGTATCGAGTAGTGTCTATATGTAGATCTGTTGCTGAGTAGAACACAATGGTCATTAATGGCGTTGATGCTTTTATTGTCGATTGCTTCTTGTGTACTTTGCATCTTGCGGGATGTTGGGATGGCGGTCGGGCTAACCTTACATGACATCGTTCATGAGACTTGCTCCACGCTTGACATGCAACTTGTATTGCATAAGTGGCTTTCTTTACTGTTTCTCCTAGCATAGTTAAGATCCAATTTACAGCGGGTGATTAACAATACTAGTATCAATGTTGTAGTTCTTGTTAAGTAAGTTAGAGCGATACTTATTGAAAGCCCCAAACCACGTAAAACATGCAAAGAAAGTAGGCGTCTAACTTTGTTTTTGCGGGGTGTCTTGTGATGTGATATGGCCATGATTGTGATTATATATTTGATGTATGCAATGTTCCTTATTGTAAGTTGGCAACGAGCAGAATATATGGTTGTCTTTAATTTATGTTAAGACCCGTGTCTATTCAAAGTAGTTGTAATAGTTGAAGCCGGTGGGCGACAACCATGGAAGCGTCATTGACCTTGATGCAATGCCGATGATGATGGAGATCATGTCCGTGCTAGAAGATGGAGATCGGGCACAAAGAAGAAAGGCCATATCATATCACATATTATGAATTGCATGTGATGTTAATCCTTTATGCATCTTGTATTGCTTAGTGAACAACGGTAGCATTATAAGATGATCCCTCATACATGAATTTCAAGTCATAAAGTGTTCACCCTTAGTTAGCACCGTTGCTAAAGCTTGTTGTTTGAAGCACCACGTGATGATCGGGTGTGTTAGATTCCGCAAGTGTATACAGCGTGAGCAAGCAGATTGCTCATGCGGAAACTAAGGTTTGATCTTGTGAGCCTAGCGTATACAGACATGGTCTGGAACACGGATCACCGAAAGGTAAAGCATGAATCATATAGTAGATATGATGAACATATCGATTGTTCGCCATTGAAACTATATCAACTCTCGTGATGATGGTGTTGATGTGGTGGATTTGGTTAGATGTGATCACTAAAACAATGTGAGGATATTGTTTTGAGTGGGAGTTCACCTAGATTAAATTTATTAATTTGAACTCAATTTGTCATAAACTTAGTCTAAACTATTGCAAATATGTTGTAGATCAATGGCAGCTACCATCAATTTTAATGCCTTACTAGAGAAAGAAAAGTTGAAAAACAATGGAAGCAACTTGGCGGATTGATTCCGCAATTTGAGATTATCCTCTGGGTAATTTGACCTATGTCTGGATGCCATTTGGTGACCACTGCGGTGATCTTGCCGATGAAGTAAAGAATGTTTACCTCACTCGGAAGACTCGGTACTCCACGATTCGATGTGTTATCTTGTATGGTTTAGAATCAGACTTGAAAAGGTTTGAGAATTCAGACCCATATGATATTATCGAGGATCTCAAATTGATCTTTGAGACTCATCACGGCAATTGAAAGCTATAAAACTTGAAAAGTTCTTTAAGCGCAAGATGGAAGGCGACTCGTTAGTGAGCATGTGCTTAAGATGTATGAGCACATAAACAAACTTCAACGCTTGGGTATTGTGATTCCTAATGCTTTGGGGATTTACGTGTCCTCCAATCACTACCACCAAGTTACAAGAACTTTGTGATGAACTACAACATGCAAAACATGAATAAGGCGTTGCGGAACTCTTTGCCATGTTGAAGTCTGAAGTGGAGATCAAGAAAAGAGCACCAAGTGTTGTTGGTCAATAAGACCACCAAATTCAAGAAAGGCAAGTCTAAGCGGAAGGGACACTTCAAGAAGGGTGGTAAGAAAGTTACCCGCATACGAAGAAGACCAGGCTGGACCTAAGCACGATCTTGAGTGCTTTTACTGCAAGGGAGAAGGTCCTTTGAGCGGAATTGCCCAAAGTACTTGGCGGATTTTAAGAGCGGCAACATCAAGAAGAAAGGTATATCGATATACATGTTATTGATGTGTATCTCACTAGTACTCGTAGTAGTGCACAGGTATTTAATCTTGGTTCGGTTGCTCATATTTGTAACTTTCGAAGCAGGTCTTGCGAATAAGCGGAAGCTAGCGAAGAACAAGGTGACGATGCGCATTAGAAAGCGGATCAAAGGTTGATGTGATCGCGGTTGTACGCTACCCTTCATCTACCATCGGGATTAGTTTTATACTTAAATAATTGTTATTTGGTGCTGCGTTAAGCATGAACATTATATCGGGATCTTGTTTATTGCGAGGCGGTTACTTATTTAAGTCGAGAATAATGGTTGTTGATTTATATGAGTAATATATTTTATGCACATGCACCTTTGATAGATGGTCTATTCTTATTGAATCTCGATAGTGGAAATACACATATTAATAACATTGAGGCTAAGCGTTTGAAATTGGCGATAACTTGACCTATATGTAGCCTTTATCGCGTCTTGGTCACATTGGAGTGAAGCGTATGAAGAAACTCCATTAGATGGACTTCTTGAATCACTTGATTTGAATCACTTGAAGATCTGAAGCATGTCGATGGGTAAAATGACTAAGACTCCATTTTACGGTATGATGGGCGAGCTACGGACTTATTGGAAATCATACATACCGATGTGTGTGGTCAATGAGTGTAGCATCATGATGGTTATCGTTATGTTCTTACCTTCACGGATGACTTGAGTAGATATGGGTATATCTATTTCATGAAACATAAGTCGAAACTTTCGAAAAGTTTAAGGAATTTCAAAGTGAGGTAGAGAATCAGCGTAACAAGAAGATTAAATTTCTACGTTACGATCGTGGAGGTGAATATCTAAGTTATGAGTTTGGCGAGCATTTGAAGAAATGCGGAATACTTTCATGATTGACACGGTAAGAACACCACAGTAATGGTGTGTCTGAGCGTCGTAATTGAACTCTCTTAGATATGGTTCGTTCTATGATGTCACTTGATTTACGCTATCATTTTGGGGTTATGCATTAAAACAGCCGCATTCACTTTAAATAGGGCACCGTCTAAATCCGTTAAACGACAAGTATGAATTATGGTTTGGGAAGAAACCTAGATTATCGTTCCTTAAAGTTTGGGGTGCGAAGCCTATGTAAAGAAGTTACTGCGGACAAGCTTGAACCCAAAGCGGAAAAATCGTCTTCATAGGATGCGAAGGAAACTATTGGGTATACCTTCTATCATAGATCAGAAGGCAAAATCTTCGTTGCCAAGAATGGATCCTTTCTAGAGAAGGAATTTCTCTCGAAAGAAGTATTTGGAAGGAAAGTAGAACTTGAGGTTGTTGAACCTTCTCTCGAAATTGCAAGTAGCGCAGCACGGAAGAAGTTCTGTGGTGCCTGCACCAATAAGAGAGGAAGCTAATGATGATGATCATGAAACTTGGTTGAAGTTGCTCTGAGCCTCATGGTCAGCGAGAACTTCGTACCACTCCAGTTAGTATGATCCGTTATGAGTGTCATGTTGGTGGACAACACCGATGACCTGAGACATATGAGGAAGCGATGATGAGCCGATTCAATAAATGGCAAGAAGCCATGAAATCCGAGATTGGATCCATGTGCGAAAACCAAGTATGGACTTTGGTGGACTTAGGATGGTAGGAAGGCTGTCGAGAACAAATGGATCTTCAAGAATAAAACAGATCTTGATGGTAATATTCTTTGTCTATAAAGCTCGACTTATGCAAAAGGGTTTCGACAAATTCAAGGAGTTGACTACGATGAGACTTTCTCACGGTAAAGCTAAAAGTCTGTGAGGATTATGTTGCAATCGCTGCATATTATGATTATGAGATATGGCGGATGGATGTCAAAACAGCATTCCTCAATGGAGACATTGATGAAGAGTTGTATGTGATGCAACCCAAAGGTTTTGTTGATCCTAAAGATGCTAACAAGGTATGCAAACTTCAGCGGTCCATCTATGGATTGAAGCAAGCATCCGAAGTTGGAATCAATGTTTTGATAAGGTGATCAAAGTTTTGGTTTAGACAAACTTATGGAGAAGCTTGTATTTACAAGAAAGTGAGTGGGAGCTCTGTAGCATTCTTAATACTATATGTGGATGACATATTATTGATTGGGAATGATGTAGACCTTCTTAATAGTGTCAAGGAATATTTGAATAATAGTTTTTCAATGAAGGATCTTGGCGAAGCAGCTTACATATTAGGCATAAAGATTTATAGAGATCGAAACGCCAAATATCATTGTCACAAAGTACATATTTGGACAAAGTTCTAAAGAGGTTTGGAATGGAAGATAGCAAGAAAGGGTTCTTGCCCATGTTGCCAATCGACCTTGAGTAAAACTCAAGTCGACATCAGAGAAGATAGAAAGGATGAGTAAGACTCCTATGCCTCGACCATAGGATCTCTAATGTATGCCATGCTATGTACTAGACCCGACATTGCATATCTTAGTTTAACTAGCAGATGTCAAAGTGATCGAGGAGTGGATCATTGGACAATGATCAAAACATCCTTAAGTACTTGAGAAGAACTAAGGATATGGTTATTTCTTATGGAGGTGATGAACAACTCGTTGTTAATGGTTACCGATGCTAGTTGGAACACCGATCGGATGATTCTAAATCACAATCTGGATCGTATTTATTTTGAATAGTGCGGCGATTAGGCGGAGGAGTGCAAAGCAAAGCGTTGTGGCGAGATCTTCAGCGAATCGGAATACATGGCTGCCGGAGGCTTACATGAAGCGATATGGATGAAAGAGTTCATTCTGAGCTAGGTGTGGTTCTAGTGTCTTGGACCCAATGTCTATCTCTTTGTGATAACATAGGCGCCATAGCCAATGCGCAAGAACCAAGGTCACACAAGAAGTGAAGCATATCAAGCTGTGTTTTCACGCTATTAGAGAACATATCAAGATGGGGATATAAAGATTTGCAAAGTACACACAGATCTGAATGTGGCGGATCCGTTGACTAAACCTCTCAGGGCAAAACATGACCAGCACCAAACTGCCATGGGTGTTGGGTATATTACCATGTAATCTAGATTAGATGACTCTAGTGTAAGTGGGAGACTGTTGGAGATATGCCCTAGAGGCAATAATAAATATAGTTATTATTATATCTTTATGTTTATGATAAATGTTTACATTCATTCTACAATAGTATTAACAAGGAAACATTAATACTTGTGTGATTTGTGAACTTAATTTGAAGTCCCTAGTAAAGCCTCTATATAATACTAGCTTGTTGGTTAATAGATGATTGTGGTTTCCCTATCATGAACATTGAGATGTTATTAACAACAAGATCATATTGTTATGAGAATGATATGATAGACATACTCCTATAGATAAGCATAGCATAAAGATCAAGTCATTTTAATAGTTCAATTGCTATATGCTTTACGATACATAGTAATCTGATTCTTGACCATGAGATCATGCATATCACCTTTCTGGGATGGATGCTTTGATGACATCAAACACCACGTGGCTGGGTGGCTATAAAGGTGGCATTGAGTGTTTGGAAAGTATTGGTTGAAACACATGGATCAAGAGTGGGATTTGTCCATCCATATGGCGGATAGATATACTCTGGGCCCTCTCGGTGAAATGTCATCAATTAGCTTGCAAGCATGTGGTGGCTCACAAGGGATCACATATCAGAGCGAGAAAATAGTACTTATCGGTATGAGGTTGAACTAGGTATGCGGAGATCTGCGATCATAACCTCGGATAAGTAAACTATCGTGAGACAAAGGAAATTGATATCGTATGTAAGTGGTTCATTCGATCATAAAGTAATCGTAGAAATATGTAGAACCATATGAATTTCAGATTCCTCTATTGGTTATTGTTCGGAGAAGTGTCTCGATCATGTACGCATAATTCACGAACCGTAGGGAGACACATAAGGATTCGACATTGTTTGAGTAGTTATGGAATGATGAGAAGGAGACCGAATGTTGTTCGGAGTCTCGAATGGGATTCGGGATATCACGAGGAGATCCGGAATGGTCCAGAGAATAAGATTCATATACGGAAAGTCCCGTTTCGGAGTTGGGGAATGGTTCGGTGTTTTCATCGCCAGAATGTTCTAGAATGGTTCGAATGTAAAACCTTCTTGAAGGATTGCGGAACGGAGCATAGCCGGAAGGATCGTCTCGCGATCTTGAGATCGGGAAAATGCGACTACATCACCCACGAGAATCCGCTCTCGTTAAACACTTTGGAATCTTGAGGGTGAGTTATTCCATCGACTTCGTTGCTACAATCTAGTAGATAGATCTTGGCTTGTTTGTTTGTATGTGGTAGAATTTTTTGTTTTCCATGCTACGAAACCCTACACTAATCCCTAATGACATCTTTACTCTCAAGGTGAATCCTAAAATGAGAGGCAAGGCTCGATACCAATTTAAAGGATCTGAGATGTAAGCCTAGAGGGGTGAATAGGCGATTAAAACTTTTCCTAGAGTGGCTCAATAAAGGCGGAATAAAACTAGTGTTTACTTTGTTAAGCACAACCTAGAACAACTAAGGTTCACCTATGTGCACCAACAACTTATGCTAAGCAATACAAGCAACAAAGTGATAGCAAGATATATATTAATTCAAGCACGAAGGCTATCACAATGTAAAGTGCATAAGTAAAGAGCTCGGGTAGAGAGATAACCGAGGCACGCGTGGACACCGATATTTTACCGAGTTCCTCCCAACATGGAGTACGTCTCGTTTGGAGAGGGGGTGGTATCAAACCACCAATGCCACAAAAGGCCTCCCTTATTCTCCGGTGAATCTCACCCCAACGGGATCGATCCACGCTTCCACTATTGGTGCACTTGTCGGTGGCAAACCGGAACCTGTCACAAGGTTAGGGCACTTCTCACAACAATTGGAGGCTCCCAACTAACGCAACCAAGGCCACAACCTGCAACACCAACAAACAGTCTAGGGTTCCAAGAACCCAAGAGTAAAAAGCTTCTCAACTTTCACTCACCAAATCCTCCGGGGAGAACTCAAACCGATGCACCAAATGCAATGGCAAGAACACAAGTAGTGCTCAAATCCTTTTCTCCCAAATTCCACCAAAGCTACAAAATCTTGTGGGGGAATAAGAGAGGAAGAACAAAGGAGGAAATCTACAAAAGACTCCAAGATCTAGATCCCAAGATGTTCCCCTCACTTAGAGGAGAGATGGATTGGTAGGATTGTAGATCTAGATCTCCTCTTTCAAATCCCTAAAGTATATGCAAGAATCAAGGGAGGGATTGAAGGGGGGTAGCAAGATTCAAAAGGTCAACAATGGTGGGGGAAAACTTGCAAGAGAGCTGGGGAACCATTGGGGAAGTAGAGCCCCTTAAATAGGTCCCTAGAAATCCAACTGTTAGGCCCAGGAATCGCCCGGTCCGAAGTCTCCGGACTGGGACCGGAGTCTCCGGTGTACCCAGGCCAAACGGGGACAATCTGGAGGATGTCTTGGGCCTTGGTCCGGAGATTATCTGAGATTAGTCCGGAGTCTCCGGTCTTACAAAAACTGGCAGAAAGACCAATACGAAAACATCCATAACTTTTGCATCCGGACTCCGATTTTGATGATCTTGGGCTCGTTTTAAAGAGGACAATAAGCTCTACAAGATCATACACAAAAACATAATAGTACAGCAAGGGAGTATAGAACCAAATGACAAAAGGTTTAACCTCTCTCAAAAAGACAAACCAGTAAAACCTCCAACATCAAAAACGTAGTAGAGAATGCATATGAAATCCATTTTCGATGAACTAGAGCTTGCCATGAAGATTAAAACAAGCTCTAAATCCTCACATGAGTAAGAACCAAATAATGGAAGGTTTTACCTATCTCTAAAAGACAAACCGGTAAAACCTCCAAGATCAAAAACGCAATAAGATATAAAGGGGAAATCCGTTTTTTATGAACTAGGGCTTGCTATGAATATTACCACAAGCTCTAGAACCTCACATGGATAAGATCCAAATAACAACCAAGAAAGGATGATGCTAAGTATGCAAAGGTTTGAGCTCTCTCTGAACGATATGATCGAGTTACTCACTTGGGAGCCCCTCTTGATAGTATGGTTGTCTATCCTATAAACCGGTCTCCCCAACTAACACCACGAGACCGGTAAGAAAGAAACCCTATCAAGATCATACCTTTGCCTTGCGCATATTCCACTTGATTATGATTTAGACGGTCTTGTCCTTCTCAAGATGGAACACCTTTCTTGATTGGTCTTGTACGCACTTGCTTGATGAAGACTTGCAAGTTACTCCCCCATACAACATGGGGAAACCTTTACTTTGACCTTGTCTTCATCGATCCATGATCACCGAGGATGGCAAGCTTTAAGCATGAGATCTTCATAGGTTTAACTCTCACATGACCAATCTGTGGATCACTCTTTGAATACCTTGGTCACCACTTGATCCTCTTCACTTTCTTCTTATCCAAACCTTGAAGCCAACTTATGGTTCAAGCATTGCCTATGGACAATTCCTACAAGTACAACTTGATACAAGCATTAGTCCATAGAGATTGTCATTAATTACCAAAACCACACATGGGGGCCCACATGTTCTTTCACCAATCCATGAGCACGAGTTTCTGAGTCCTTTATCATTCAACATATTGATGCATGTATAATGAATACATGAAATTTGTAGTTTATTGCCACATATTCCCACATATTTGCATCATATACAATGTTATACCCATGTTCTACTTTGATTTATGGGGATTTACCACTGATCCCCTTTATTTGGGTTATAAACTCTGCAGGACACAAAAATCATGTTTTGTGTATTTTATTTTCCAGGGACCTAAACGGAGGCAAACTGACATGGTATGACTTATCGGGTTCGTAATTGGTTACCCTGGGCGTACCTGAGCTATGGCCCATGAGGCCCATAAAGAATAAAGAGTCCATGAAACATCTGACGGACAGAATCCTGGATTGGCGATCAAGATTGAAGTACGAACTGACATAATCTTATTATTGTATTTATAACTTGTAACCTCTCCATATATGGCTCTAGGACCCAACCTCTTATATAAAGGTTGGGAAGAGCCGACAAAGAGTGCGCCTTAGTTTTCCAGTAATATACAATCCGCTGTGAGCTAGACCGTAACTAGAAAATCAACGACTTTGTAATCATCTTCTCCATAATAATCAGACTACATCAACTTTCTTGTTTATCTGATAAGCCAATGAAATCACTAACGCTCTCTTTTCCATAAACCCTAAGTTCATAATCATGGACATTGCCGAGGTTACCACTCGTCAATTAGGCGTCAAATCTATGGGACCTAGATTTTTTTAGAACTATTTTTTGCGAATACAATGAGCTGGAGCACTTGGATCACCAGAGGAGAGCCAGGAGGCTCAAATGGGCCTAGGTGGCGTAGCCCACCCCCAGGGCGCGCCACCCATGTCCGTTCCCTCCTTGAGCATCTGCAGCCGCCCGTTTTCAAGCCAAACTCGAAGTATTGATCTAAAAAGGTCCTTATAACACCCCAAGATTAAAAAAATGGGATTTCAAAAAAAAATGCAAACTACAATGCATCATGGCATAATCTTGACTCAAAAAGCTTTTGTCAAAATCCCATCTAAAATCCCCAAAACCATCTAACAAATTTTATCTAAATATTATATTTTATATTTGTGTTAGACATGAGTAGTGTTCCATATAATGTCCTAAAACCAAATTGGAACTATTCCATTCAATTTGGAAAAATTGAAATCCTATTTTTTTCAATTAGCCATATGTTGCATTACATGCATAGTGGCATAATTGTTAATTTGTTTTGATCAAAAGTATTTTCTATAAAGTTTATTGAATGTGTTTCGATTTTACAAAAAAATAGAAATTAGATTTACTTCATTTGAAGTTATAGAACTAAATCTATAAAAGAAACTAATAAAACAGAAAAGAAGAAAATAAAGAAAAAAGAAAAGATAAAAAACTAAATTGGTCGGTCGAGCCAGGCCGACGCAACGAGATACTCACGCACTGGGAATATGATCGATGCCGAGTTGGCTTTACAATCCATGCAAAATTTATTTTCTAAACTCATCTCTATTCAAACGTTAATATCATCTATTATACAACTTCGAATTGATTTTCGTTTGTTTCTACTTGTTTTATACTCCAAGCTCTAGCTTTTCACCATCATAAACCTCTATATAAAGCCCCTGGAGCCGTAGCTATCTCACTTTCCCTTTTCGAATAGTTCAACAAAGATACTTTAACAAGAATAGTTCAACACATCACATGCATAGTTCAACACATCACAAACTTAAATGATAGAAAATTACATCACACCACAAATGGACTTGATCCTCTTCGTCTTGTCCTTGTTGACATCAGGAGCTTTGAGCAGATCATAGAGCATGTACTCAATCTTTTTATTTCTTCCTTTGGATCCTCCGTTTCTTCGTTCCATTTCTTCTCATTGGCCTTTATTATCTCATCTTAATATTTCCCTTTTCGGATCCAGTATGGGGCATGGGTGTACGGATGTACACCCAAATTTTCTGGCAAAAAAATCTATATAGTTATAGACTGTATATACCCACAAAATAGATTGATATATACAACACTAGTAGCATGTTTCCATTAGCATATGCAATATTTCTTTAAACCACAAAGTAGTGAAACTCGCATAGTTTACTATTACATAGATTCGGAAATAAGTGTCACAAATTTTTCTGGATACACATGCATGTAGACGTGTTTTAGTGTTTATTTCATAATTATCTACATACACATGTATGTAGACATTTTTAATATAAAAATACATGCAAATTTGAACAAATCCGCGACACTTATTTCCGAACGGAGGAATTAAAACTTAAGTTGCAACCAGCCCATTAGACAGTAGCCATTGTACATCTCTTCCAAAAAACATTTCGATCTTGTGATCTTTATTCCTTATATGTATGTCTAAAATAAAATTCCGCGTATGCTCAACCATAACATCGTTTCATTTGAGGAAAAGATAATTCACACGTTGGACTGGCAAAACCACATGGACAGGGTGTCATTGAAGTAGTGAAATTCACAGAACTCTATTTTTTCTTATGTTTTGTAATCTTTGTCACCTTCTAAAATATATTTTCTAAAAAAATGCTAATATATTGTCCTATAATGCATAAATTGTACTTTTACCTATGTTACCACTTGACCTATATATTTCGTATTAGTTAAAATTTCTACACCCAAAGTTAAAACCCTGGATCCGTCCATGTGTACACTGCATTTATAATTTAACAAGTACAACAAGTAATCCACTCATGTACACTACCTATGGCACTACATTATAATTTGTAGTGCATTTATCCGTTGCATTTGTCTGCATTTCTCTCTATTATAAGAGCACTAACAACAAATGCACTTGTCTGAATCTGTCTACATGTGATACCTACTGCACTTATTCTATTGAATTTTTCTACATATTTAACTACAAATAATAACAAGTAATTAAATTATGTACAAGTACAAGTATTTATCTGTGTTCTCACCCAATTGCATTGATCTAATATCACCTAGTTAACCTACTTAGCAGACAATGCATGCTAAACAATGTGAAGACCGTATGTATAACCAATAATGCAGGTAGAACTCACATTCGACAATGTTCGTCCCTTCGAAGGCAACACACTTCCTTGGCTCCAGCTTGTGGATGCGACACAACTCAGATACCCCATCTCTATCCGTCAAGCGTGGAACCACCGCGTATATGGATCATAGTCTAGGTCAATGATGTCCTAGTCAAATAGACATGACAAAAAATTCACTTAATCGAGGATTTTTCGAGGTCAGATCGAAACTTCCCAAATCGAAACCAAACCTAACCCTGAAAATTGTGGAGCTTACCCCTAGCGCTACGTCAGCATGGCTTATGGGCCATGCCCGTCAGAAAGAGCATCAACCGTGCTAGCCGTCCCAATCAATGTTGCATGTCACTGTTATCACGAGAAGTGGTAGCTTTTTGAAAAAAAAAGAGTGACAACCTTTTAAAACCCTATCCTGATATGTGGTAGTTTTTTTTTTGCAATTTTCTCCCTGCATGTGGAAAAGAAAACACCCAACCGATCATTAATCTTGGTGTAGTATTAACCTTGCGTTATAATTCTAAGCACAAGATCATTCCATCGATGGGAAAAAGCATAAGACATTCACAGATGAGTGATCATCACTAGCGCCAGCGTCGCATAGGCATTCCATGATACTTATACTTATAGCTCGTCGTGTTTTCGAAATCCAAAGAGATGTTTGTCTGGAGAGACACGAGGGCGTTTCTGCAAAGTGGACGTTGCGATATTGTTTTTTCTCGGACGGAGGTTATACTACATTGCCGGGCTTTTGAAATTTCAAAGAGGTGTTGAGAAAACCAGGGAATATCCGATCTCTCCTTTTATTCGCAACGCGATCCAAAATTGTAAACGACAAAATACCGGTCCATGTCCAATCTACTCTCACCGCGCTTTCAAAATTCAAAACCCACCCACCGCCCGCAGTGAATCGCGCGGCCTGGTCTTTTTCCTCTTTCACAAGAAGGGCAGCTGGAAAAGCGAAGGAGAAAATTTCGGCGTTTTGCTCGAAACGGCCACGCGATCGTCGTCATCGCCTGGCTGCCGCTGCTGCGGGGTGAGGCGAGGACCGCGGCCAGAGAAAGAGGAGCTGGCACGGACTCTGGCCTACCTGCCAGCCTCCTACCGGACGGCCATCTCAAGATATTTCGTAAACCGCAAGCCATATTTTGACCGGTCGCGGTGGAAAAAGAAAAGGAAGGAGCGGGGAAAATGCAAGGCGAGCCTCTGTGCAGGTGGGACCCACCGCTCCGACCCTCGCCTTTCCGCATTCCCGCCCGTTGCACCTTTTTTTCCCTCGCCAAAGCATCCAAGGCGAGGCAGCCGCGCTCTCCTCAAATCTTCCCTCAACCACCCCCACCCCCACCACTCTCCCCCTCTTGCCGATCTCGCCTCCACCTGTCCACCACCACCCTGCCCAAAACCCTAGACCCCGCACTCCCCCTCGCTCCACCCCTCACCTCGCCCACGCCCATGTCCCCGGTGACGCCCTCCCCGGCGTCGGAGCCGAGGCGCTCCACGCGCCTGCGGTCCAGACCGGACGACGCCGACGCGGACCCAGACGCCGACGCCGAACGCGGGGCGTCGCGCGCCAAGCGCCGGCGCAAATCGGCCGGGAAGGCTGGTGGTGGTACCCCTGGGAGCGCGGACACGGAGGCGAAGCAGCCTGCGGCGGGGGTGGCGGTGGCGGACGGCGCGGGTGGCGCGATCAACGACGACGACGACATGTGCGCGGCGGAGCCCGACGCCGAGGAGATGCAGACGGAGGAAGAGGAGGACGACGACGAGGAGGCCGCCGCCGCCGCAGCCGCGCTCAGGGTCAAGGCCGCCAGGAAGAAGAGGGTGGCGCGGCCGAGGAGCACGCAGAGGAGGGCGAACGCCCCCCTGGACCACTTCGTGGGCGACCCCATCCCAGATCAGGAGGCGCGGCAACGCTGGCCGGAGCGGTACGCAACCAAGGTGATTAAACATGGCCTCGATCGATCTCAGCCTCTCGGCATGTACTCCAGTTGCAAGGCAAGTTCGAGCTAGTATCATGTACCGGAAATTATGGCTGATGAAAAAAACTTCTACCCTTCGTTGCAGGATCCTGATCCACAAGTTACTGCTAAGCGGTATGGCTTGTCGCACTCCACCTTGTTGTTGTTGTACTGTCTGTGAAGGGAGTTCCTGTTTGCTCTGCTTTTAACCGAAATCTCCATTTCTCTGCAGGTGTGATGCGGCGGACGAGGAAATTGGTGCCCTGCGCCACTACACGTCTGCTTCTGTGGATGATGCACAGTTTGATCTTGGTGATGATGTCTATGTCAAGGTCAACCACATACTTTTAGCTACTTGTGCTGCTTATTAGTACTACTTGATGATTGCCATTGTTTCCCTTGCTTGCTAGATAGTGTACGCGAAATACAGCTTGCCCTTATTTTCCTTGATGGAGCATTTCTACATGATTGTAGTGTACAAAGATGATTCTACATACATCATTGGGTTACTACTCCCTCCGTCCCGGTTTAAAGGACACAATTTGCAATTCTCTGGACCTTAGGTGTCATCTAATTGGTCCATTTAATAGTATGGAGTAGAACATGCATAAGGAGAAAAAAAATTAGAAAAGTGTTCACATTTGTTCACACATGTGCAAGCATTTATTGTTTCACACAGGAGTAATTACAGATATTAAATGCTTTTATGTCTTAGTTTTTTGGGATTGCATGGTTTGCAAATTGTGTCCTTTAAACCGGGACGGAGTACCATTTCTTGTCATGCTATAATTGTTGAAGTGGTGTGCTTCTTGTTTTTTTGTCTCTGGCATGTTGCTAACTTCTAGGCATTAAGTTTGTGACAATGGGAACGTGCTCAGGTGCATGCATGCATGTAAACCGGGTTAATTTTCTTATACTAATTCAATACTGTACTATGCAGTACTAAATTGAGTGTATAACCGAACTTGTGTCTGATCGTGAGAATAAGTATGTGTTCGTAAACTGACTTCTGAAATTAATGATTGAGTCATCAAGGGCCTATATTTCAGTGTTTCATCTAGTACACTAGGACTACAGGTTTGTCTGCTGGGGTCCTTTTTGCAGTATTCCAATAGGCTTTCTAGTTTACTCCAATTGATTTTGTTAATCTCTTCATGCATTACTAACTTACTCTGAGTCCCGTCCTTTTAGACTGTTAATTAAGCAGCATCTTGATTTATCAACATACAACATTCTTTTTCTTGTGTAGTTATATCTTTGGTTTGTATGTTATTTTTTACTGTTCCATATTATGCGTGAATCTGATCTGTGTTATTCAGCATTTTAAGAAATGTCTTAGTCTTTGCAGACTGTTTTTGTTTCCTATGCACAGACCATGCAGGGTGTAATTTCCAACACTGTTCTAATTTTCTCTCTTGCATTTATCTTGTCGATTGCATTATATTCCTTGGTATGCATTTTGACATGATTGTAGCATACAGATGATTAATACAGCTTGGGTTGCTATTTTTGTCATGCTAACTGTTGAAGTGGTGGGCTCTTTTTTTTGTTCTGGCATGTTGTTAACTTCTAGGTATTCAATTTGTGACAGTAGAATGTGCTCATGTGCATGCATGTAAACCAGGTCCCTTGCATGCATGCTAAATTTAGTGTATAACTATGTAGTAAATTGTGTTCGCCCATGACAATATAGATATGTATGTAAACCAAGTTCTGAAATTTAATGATTGAATCATTAAGGGCCTTGGTTTCATCTAGTACACTAACTTTTCAAGTTTGTGTGATGTGGTCCTTTTTGCAGTATACCAGGAGGCTTTTTAGTTTACTCCAACAATTTTTGTTAATCTTTCGCGTGTTACTAACTTACTATGTGATTCTGCATTCTTCATTTAATAATGTCCTTATAGACTTTTGCTTAATTGGCTTCTTCTTGATTTCTCACCGTACAACACTCTGTTTCTCATGTTATATATATATCTTCAATTCAAATTTTAAATTTTACTGTTTCATATTATGTGTGAACCCCATCTGTGTTATTTAGCATTTTAGAAATATGTCTTGGATACTTTGCGGACTGCTTTTGTTTCCTTTGCATGGAGGGTGTAGTTTCCAAATGTCCTAGATTTATCTCCTGCATTTATCTTGTTGATTAGCTCTATTTTAACCAACTATGGAAATCATGTTACTGTTATTTTGAGTGACTGCAGGCTGGTCCCGACGAGGCAAATTACATTGGCCGTATTACAGAGTTTTTTGAAGGAATTGATCATGGATCATATTTCACTTGTCGTTGGTTTTTCCGTGTGGAAGACACGGTATGTATCAACATTTGTTTTTTTTTCCTAAGGCAATTCAGCATGTGTCTAAGACAAATTTGCAGGTCATCTCACCAAGGTTGCTGGAGGATCATGATCACAAACATGATTGTAAGCGTGTCTTCCTCTCAGAAGAAAAGAATGATAATATGATTGAGTCAATAATCTCTAAAGTAAATATCATTTATATTGGCCCAAATGTAAGTGCTTTGCTCATTCTGTCAAGTTAATAAATTTTTACTACATACTACTTGTCATGCTTCTTCTGACCTCTACATGTTGCTTTATTGTGAAACAACTACAGCTGACGCCCCAAAGAAAAGCTGAGCTTATATCACAGTCTGATTTGTATTACGACATGTCTTATTCAGTAGCATATTCAACATTTGCAAATTTGCCAGCAGGTAATCATCTGTAGATATTATTTTCTCTGTTGCAATCGTCATATGTGCACTGGCTAGTTTGCCCTTTTGGTGCCTCTAGGCAACTTCTATTAAAGTAAAATAGACTTGGAGTGTCTGATCATAAGTGTTTACTAAAATGGTACTACAATACATTAATGATTTGATACATCCGGAGGTACATTTGGAAAACTAAAATATCATAAATATTGTGTAGCATGATGTTTCTCGATAAGTTTCTTTATGAGTTGTTCTCTTGTAGAAAATGGTGGTGCAACAGGCATTGAAGCAACATCAGATATTTCTGGTGATGATGTTGACTCTTCTAATGATAAACTGATTGGTGACCTTGTGGCACCACCTGATGGACAAATGGAAACAGCAACACTGCTGGATCTTTACTCTGGCTGTGGGGCTATGTCAACAGGGCTTTGCCTGGGTGCTGCATTGTCTGGCTTAAAACTGAATACAGTAAGTTTTCGGCTTAGGATATCTTAGGACTTATACTGGCCCTGAAGGTACTGTAATTGACAATCTTGCAGCAGTCTAAGTTAATGTTATTGTCTTGTGCAGAAATGGGCTGTAGACATGAACGCCCATGCTTGCAGCAGTCTAAAGCATAACCACCCATGCACACAGGTTGTAACTACAATTGGCACTGAATTGCATTCCCTGTTTTATCAACCATTCATAGTAACTTGTATGATTTTGACCTCTAATTTGTAGGTGCGAAATGAGATGGCTGAGGATTTTCTTTCCCTCCTTCAGCACTGGGATGCGCTTTGCAAAAAATATGATGTCCATAATAGCAATTCTTTGGTCTCTGGTCTACCACGGTCTTCGAATGATGAGGAAGATGATGAAAATGAACCTCTCCGAAGGTACATTTGAGGTAGAGAAGCTTGTTGATATATGCTATGGTGATCCAAATAGCACTGGAAATGTTGGCTTGTGCTTTAAGGTACTGCAGACTTGATTGTTCAAAGTGCCTATTTGTGTACTTATTTTGGATTTCATTATTTTTTATCTTGTATGTTTAATTTTACACTTGTTAATGTAGAACATTAGCATACACAGTTTGCTTAAAGATATATATTATTTATATAGGTGCGTTGGAAAACATATGATCCTAGTTATGATTCCTGGGAGCCAATTGATGGCCTTAGGTTGGTATTTTTCTGATTACATTCCTCTTCATTTTGTGTTGTCAATTTTGTCTTACCCTAGTTAATATTTCAGCGATTCCCCTGAATCTATTAAAGAATTTGTTGAAAGTGGATATAGGGAGTCCATTTTACCCTTGCCTGTGAGTATATCCCTAATTCTTCCTTTTTGGTTCTTGTTCTTGTGCTACCTATTAATGTAATTCTAAATCCACAGGGCCGTGTGGACGTTATTTGTGGGGGTCCTCCTTGTCAAGGCATTAGTGGATTAAACAGATTCAGAAAGCATGAAGATCCTCTGCAGGATGAAAGGAACCAACAGCTGGTTGTTTTTATGGACACTGTGAAATACCTGAGACCTAAATACGTTCTGATGGAGAATGTTGTAGATATTCTGAAATTTGCAGATGGGTTTCTTGGGCGGTATGCTTTGAGTCGCCTTGTCGCAATGAGTTACCAAGCTAGACTTGGCATGATGGTTGCAGGATGTTATGGCCTTCCGCAGTTCAGGATGCGGGCATTTCTCTGGGGAGCTCTTCCTTCAGTGGTATGTCCCTTTTCTGTGCTCTTTTTTACCTTGTAACAATTCTGCTAAGAAGGTCCATCTGGCAATGTAGGTACTTCCAAAGTTCCCTCCCCACCCATGATGTTGTTAAGCGAGGAGCAGTGCCAAATGCATTTTCGGTACGAGAACACATCACTAACACCATGATTTGTTATTATTTTATCTTACTATAAAATGATGTTCTGTTTTCAGCAATGTCTAGTTGCATATGATGAAACTGAAGAAAAGCACTTGGAGAGAGCTCTTGTCCTTAGAGATGCAATATCAGATTTACCAAAGGTAGGCACTGACTGTTTTTGTACCATACTCAATTCAATTTGGAGTGCTGGCCTGAACATCTGTGATCTGTTATGTCCTTATAACTTATATTGTTTTCTACAGGTAGAAACCATCAGCCCAATGATGTGATGGAGCATCATATTAGGCCCAAAACAGAGTTCCAACGCTATATCCGACTCAGCCATAAAGGTAAACCCACCTAGTGTGACTGCTGAGTGTGTAAACTTAATATCGATAAGTAGTTCTCCCTTAATGAGTTATCATTCTTATCCCTGTTTTGGCTTATGCAGAGTCATGTTTTCCTTGTATTTTCAGTCATGTTGGTGGTTCCACCATTTTATTGTTTGCGCATAACTTATTGATATTGTAAGTTATTTTGTTCTGTTATTCATTTCAAGACATGAAGGATTTCTCACTTGGAGATGCTACTCCTAAGGAAGGTCAGCTATTTGATCATCAGCCGCTACAATTAAACGATGATGATTATGAACGTGTCTTGACAAATTCCTGCAAAAAAGGCAAGCTAAGGCTGAACATGTGTCATGCTCTTTCTTTCTTTTTGCCCTACCCTGTAATTTCAAGCATTTTCTTGCATTCCAGGGGGCCAACTTCCGTGATTTGAAAGGTGTCCAGGTTGGGGAAAACAATACTGTTGAGTTTGTTCCAAATATTCCCCGTGTACTTTTGTCTTCTGGGAAGCCTCTGGTAGTTAAATCTGTTGTGCTTTTATCAGCTGTAATCTATATATTCCCTACGTGTTAATTGTCCTTGTGTCTTCTCTTGTAGGTGCCTAACTGTGCGATGACCTTTATCAAGGGAAGTCACCGAAGTAAGTATACTGAATATCCTTTTGTATTATTCCTAAAACTCCATTGCTAATCCTTGTTCTCTTGCATTGCAGACCCTTTGGACGCCTTTGGTGGGATGAAACTGTCCCAACTGTTGTTACCCGAGCTGAGCCTCACAACCAGGTAGGCTCTTCTTAAAATTTCTGGCGTGGATGATTTTAACAGCCAATGTCTTTGATTTTGTTTGAGCGTTGATGGGCTTTTGCAGATTATTTTGCATCCCACGCAGGACAGAGTTCTTACCGTCCGGGAAAACGCAAGGCTACAAGGCTTTCCAGACTATTACAGGCTGCTTGGCCCAATAAAACAAAAGTAAGTTGATCTAACGTCACATCAACTGTAGTTCATTAAAGGCGCCATAGCCGTTTGGTTTCTGTAAGGACAGTAGCTCTGAACCTCTGGACCCTTTTATTATGAAGCTGATCTATTTGTGATGTGCGTGTTTTATGTAGATATATCCAAGTTGGCAATGCTGTTGCTGTTCCGGTTGCTCGAGCTCTGGGGTATTCCCTTGGACTGGCTTACCAGGGTGAATTTGATGGAGACCTGGCCCTGTTTAAACTGCCAAGGAATTTTATTCCTATGGATCAAGCAACAGCCACAAGATTGTCTGAAGGAAGTTCTGGAGGCGAAGTAGTGGAGGCAGAATAATCTTTTGATGATTTTGTGAGGAGCTGCGCAGACATTGTTATTGGTCAATGATTTATCCAACTCGTCAACCATTTGTGAACGTCTGTAACTTATAACTAAAAGTTTATTTATTTCCCCATTTTTGTAGCTGTCTAGTCTTTATAACTCGGAACTTCTTTGGAAATCATGCTATGCTGGAAGATATTTGAATTTTCCCTCGATTCAGTTATTAAGTATTCTCCGAATTTCCTTGGATTCTGTACTAAGGCACTTCACAATTAGTGTTGCAACATTTCTACACTAATACTAAAATATGCAATCTCTTAAGTCTTAGTAGTAATAAGGATATTACCATTTGGGTGACATAGAATAAATGTCAATCATCATTGCATTGACATATATATTACTCTGTTTCTTTTCATTGAGGCCTACTCTTTTATTCTTGTTCTTTGGAGAAAAAGTTATCTGGCAGATGGAGGAATTTAGACACTGGCTGGGTGAAAACATCGTCGATTTTGTAAGCAACCACTTCTGCTCGGATGTTTTCAGGTTGTTTCTTTTGGTCACTTACAGCATGCTGATTCGTTCTTAGTGTAGTTTATTCTTGCCAATAAAGGAAGTGAAATAGATGGCTGTGGGTGCAGTATTGTGTAATGTTATGTCAAAGGAAGTATAGTTATGTTGGATGCATTCTTTGTGGCTTCTTTATTATTTGGTGAACTGGTTATAGATGTGTGATTTTAGAAATTTGCCTTCTCAGTGCATTAATAAGGAACTCATGTTTTCAACTAGAAACATTTCATGGCAACTACTAGCGAGTCGGAGCCCTGACCAATAATTGGCGCTTCTTGAATGTGGCCCATATGCCATAGAACTGTGATTCATTCAGGCTCTGCATGGACATGCTAAGAGATCTTGCTCTATACTTTTAAAAAAATTGGTTACCAAGTATAATCCATTTCGCTAGGTATTTGGGTTTGCTTGACAGGAAGTGATGCACTAATGATGTCAAGTTTCTTCTCTTTCATAGCGTGGCTGGTTACTGGCAAACCTCTGAAACCTGAAGGTATGGTCATTAAAGCTGTGGTATTTGGAGTGAGTGTTGTCAGGGTAAATCTGAAGGTATCCAATTTCCTTACCAGATAGCAGATCTGAATTCTATGTAGGTTTGGAAAGTTTCATGGGCAATAGCTTGCCATGTTTCATTGCATTGCTGATGCTAGATCGAAATGTGGTTTTAACATTCCGATAATGAGATGCATAGATATAGACTTTATATGTTTTTATCCGATGAATGTTGAGGTGATCTTTCGTGTAGAATAGTAATATATGTTTTTTAATTAACTGTATAAGCAAGAATTTATCACCTTTTTAACAAGCAAGATAACCGTATGGGGATGAGCATCACATGGTTTCATGTGAGATCTGGCTGTTTCACTGCCAAAAGCGCCTATCAGTTAACTTTTGATCTGAAGAATAAAAACATACCTATGGAATCGAGTGCAAGCACAAGGGAGACAGGAACTTGTGGAATAACATCTGCAAAGAAATGTGCCGCCCGTGGTTTACGTGGAAGCTGGCTGCTGAACCTTTGGCAGTTCAGATTAATAGGCATAGCCGTTTGATGGAGGTTTTACCCACCTGTATAACAGTTCAGAGATGCACCATGGCAAAGGCCTGCAACGGAGAGATAAGGAGGAAGCTGATGTAGAGAGTGATAACGCAAACAAATCTTGTGTGTTAGAATCTGATTGCCAACTCGTGGTGACTGAATTACATGCCAGCATGTTTTCCAGATGGTCAATCAGCAGTATTGTAAAGGAGGTGAAGCTCTTGAGCAGTCCTTGCCAATGGTGAATTTTTGCAAAGTTAGCAGACTTGCAAATGGAGCTTCTCATGGCCTTGCTCAATCTAGTAGGGGCTAAGTATGCTAGACTGTAATCAACTGTTTACTTCTAATTAATATAAACCCCGTGTTTCAGGAAAAAAACTTTCTTCCTCTCAATTACTTGCACCATTTTGGGAAACATGATATTTCAGACATATACTCTCTATATTAAGATGATGTGCCTAGCCAAGTAGAACCAACAACACTTAGTAACTTATCATGCGGCAATCACACCAACTCAGAGCAATAAAAATGCAATGTAGGTGTCACTTGAAAGATTCCATTTAAATTTAGGTAGTTCATGACTTCAGCCACTTCTGTTTGCAGTTAAGAGCACCACCAACCATACGCAAACTGAAACACATATTACTAATAGATTGTATTTATATGTTTAGATGAAACATGAGACCGCCATACTAAACTAGAGCAACATGATTACATGAACATCAACTTCCATATGAAACTACTACTCCCTAAAGATGTCATATCATACACATTAATTTTCAATAGAAAGCATATCTATATGTTCTTCATCACTAAGAACAAGCTTCTTGCAGTAGCACTGCACTACAACGGAATAAGGTAATTGATGAAAGCTTCCGCTTTAGCACCTAAAGCTTTCATGCCGCTTAATTGGCCATTTCATAGATCCTCGAACTGAATGCGCGGGGCGCAGGTCACTCCGACGAAAGAATAGTGCAGGTCAGGGTCTCTACCGGGTGTCTTCACGAAAACACTGCCGTCTTCGGTAAAGGACTCTATGTCGTGGGTCAGGAAGGCACCAAACCACACGTTCGGAGGGACTGTGTACTGCGGTCTCTGCCCCTCACGTAGATCAGGACCGACGACTGTCATCTTTACTTGCCCATCATCATGCACCTCAAATATCTAAATTGGATTATTGGTTAGACAGGCAGTGTGCTTAGAGAATGATCAGTGATTTTTTTTGTGTTGAGTTTGCATACCGTGAGGCTCCCCCATGTAGTAGTGCCATGTCTCAGCGCAAGGGATGCGGTGCAGCCGGGCAATCTCACCAGCAGGTAGCAGGAAATATAATGCATTACTCACAGCACGCTCCACCTTATCTACAAGAATTAAACACAAAGTAATAAGTTATGAAATGACTGTTTCTTAACGGAAGCTATTCTTCCAAAACCTCAGCACAAGCAACTTTAGGAACTCACATATCTCAGAATAACCATAAACTGCTCTTGTAATAGCCAAATGTGGAAGTAGAGTCCATGGTGCTTTAAAAGTAAGTATTTATGGATATGTACAACATAAGGCTTACTAACATAGACAAGAGTGTCTCAGCTGTTCAGGCTGTTTGATGATCTGTTTGTTGTAATATCTTAAAATTAAGGTTGTGACGGCTTATGTGAGCTACAGAGATAATTCAGTGTCTCGTTGTTCTGACAGGAAGGCACATAGGCACAAGGATGCTAAATCCTTTGAATGTTTATGTGTCATAGCCCCCCAAACTCACGAGTTACAGCAGAATCATAGCACAACATTGGCTGAGTAGAGTCATATAACAATAGAAAACCATACAAAAAACAATGAAATGTGCTAGGCTGATGTCGCAAAATCACATATTTTGCTGGTATATGTTAGAGATAGCCAACATTTTGGCTTTGTGACGACATAAAACAGCAGATCCGCCCCAGGTTCAGTATTAGCACTAACCGATGGATATTTTGAACAGCAAAAAATGTTGGATTAAAACATTTGTTGTGGATTCTAGGGAAGGTTTTCATTCTACAAACCTGTTGAGGTGAAATCCCAGAGGCAAGTCGAAAATGATATATGCCAAGTCTGGACCATGTTCATGTTATTTGTACGATCATATTCAAACATGGATTATATCATACAAATAACATGTGTGCACGCATTTGATCTAGCAAGAAGTCCTGGTTTATTAATAAGGGGGTCTGCACATCCCAAACAGTTTGGATAAGTCTTGAGTTCCCGAGTGTATGGCATTAATACTAGTAACTACCTTGCCTTCTAATACTAATTACACTGCAGGTACAAAGCAAGCTCTACTGAAATATATCAAACATGAAAAAATAGTTATGTTGACATCTACAAATATTCTTATCTTATTTGTACATGTATTCTCACTTGAATATTTTTTAGGTGAAAGGAGACATCAAAATCCATGGAGTTACAACCACAAGAATTTTCTACAACTAGAAAATGATGACATGCATACTTTTGTGAATTAGAAAATAGCGAGTTAATGACGATTTTTTAAGCATGCGAAACAATACATTTCTTCATGCGTGCTAATCTAAAGAGGGAAATAACTATAGAAGTGATTAGTGGAGAGTTTAATATTTTTCCAAGAAGATTTGAGGACGGCTAGATTTGAGGACTAGCAGTAATTTTATTGCCAACAAAAACACCGACTTTGTTATCTTCAGCGGATTATACAGATACAGCTCACAAGAAGGATATAGATGTACTAGCAACATTTCAATGGCAGCGCCATAAACCAAATAACAATGCATCGCTCACAAACATTGGCATTGTTTCCTGATCTAAATCAAACTAATTACCATCACTTAATCCGAAACCCAGTTCACAAAATGGATTGCAGCTACTGACAAAAACTGAAGAACCACTGAAACTAGTGGTTCTACAGTTCCTAAACTCTAGTCAGAGTGGTCTAATCGAAGAGAGACACAAGCCCAATGCCAGATCAAGCGAAAGATCCGAGGCGAGCTTACATCGGGCCGGGAGCGCGGACTTGGGAAGCGCGACGGAGGAGTCGCGGAAGGTCTCCAGGTAGAAGCCGCCGTCGGGGTGGCGGTGCAGATCCAGCGCCGCGACCACCTCCGCGGCCGTCTTCTTCTCCGTGCTCGGCAGCGCCATGGATTTTTCGCTTTGCCTCTCCGGTCGGTCGGTGGCCCTCCCTGTTGGTCCCGTCTCCTATCTGGTCTCCTGAAACAATCCGGACCGTCAAGTCCGGTTGATAGCGTGAACACTTACAGCTAAGATTGCTCCACGCCGACCACAAGGCACTTACCGGGTTCGGTCGGGTGGTCGAGCCACACCCGCACAAGACAGGCCCAACCACGACGAATCCACGACCACCAACACCAACACCAAGACCCCAAACACGCCGACGCCGCCCCGCTCGGCACCGGCGACCATGGCTCTGACGGCCATATTCGTATTCCTCGTCGTTGCGCTGCATGTGCTCGACAGCATGCTCGATCTCGCCAGGAAGGTCAGCGCCATGGAAGTTCTCCTTTCGTTTCTTTTCCCCGATGAATTTGGCACCGATTCCCTGCGGAGACTTAAATCGATCTGCAATTGTTAATTGGGAGGATGGGAACAAAGGATACTAGTTTCTAGGATTAGCGGATCTTCCACATTCTGCAATTTCGTCTGTTAGTTATGTTCTTGTAATGTTGTCCTCGCCGGTTTCTGTTCCAGAGGGGATCAGTAAGCGATGCGCAGATAAAATTACGGGTGGAAATCAAGGAGATTCTCAAAGAGGCCAGCCTGCTGTCAACGTAGGCAATTTCTTTACTGTATCCCTCACCTCTCCCTTCCCATTTGGTGGATTCTGATGTAGAGTTGTTCTTCAAACCCCTTTAAGTTGTCATATCATGTCACCGATTATTTCCATGTTCATGTTTGCAGGCCCTCAACGTTTGCGCAGTGTGCAAAGCTGAAGCGGCTGGCTGTTGCTAAAGAGAAAGAACTTTCAAAGTGTAAGAGATGATCTCTTGCTGTCTTTGTATTGGTTTTCCTTGTTGTGGCGTCGTGGGATGTGATTTTTCCTCAATATCAGCTCATTGCCTAAGCGCAGTCGCAATATGGAACTATAAAATCGTATCTTACCCCTTGCCTTGTCATCAAGATAGGAACATGGTATTACCATCCCAATCAACGGTATCTAACGGTGAACCCAATCAATTAACTGGTTTCGTGTGGCCTAACGTGGGATTGGCCCATGGAAGTAGGGATGAGCAGCGGTGTTGGGGCGATAGTTTGCTTTCTGTTGGAATTCGTGTTAAAGTCGTACCTCAGTTCATATACCGTGTTCCTCTCTCTCTTCACATTAATTCTGCCTCCAGCTCGTCATTTTTCCTACAGGGAGCATTGTGAGTGCCCTAATTAATTATTGATGTTGTTTGTGTTTGGTGCAAAACAACCTCACTGGTTCCCATAGAAAAATCTCCTCACCAAATGTTGATATCGAAGTATATCTCATCCATCAGTCTTGGTACATTAATAAGCTGTGCATTTACAGTGTACAACTGTAAGATGTTCTTTCCTTTCCATTTTACAGTGCAACAGTCGGACACTCAGGGGAAGCAGTCTTTACATGAAAAATATGGAAAAGTTTTGTTGGGTACCAAGGTGCTTCTTCATTGCAGTTCGTACATATCGTATTTGTCATTTATACTCTCATATGCAGTGCCTCATCAAATTCATCTGGTGGTAGGTCCTAACCTATGGTCTGCTCGTTCTGTGGTTTTGGAGTGCACCTGTAACTACCGTACCCAACCATCTTCTACAGCCCTTCGGTATGTTAATGCCACTTATCACATATCAGCTCATTCCAAAGCCTTGTTAGCTGCCTAATTCCTGCTCATCGTGCTACAATTTGTGAGGCCTTCTCACTGTGCTGTATTAGTATATTACTCCACCTTTTGGGTTTTAGATGAGTACAGTCTGCATTTTAAATATTGGGATACTAGTTCGTCATAAAAATTACTGTCACCTCATTATTTTTGAATAATTCGTATATTTAGTAAGAAAATTGTGGTCAAAGGTTTATATTAGAGACCGATTGTGTCAACTTCTAAAATGACCAGCAAAAGGGAACTAAGTGCACAGTAGTTCTGGAAGATGTAATGTTCAAAAGATTAACCATTAGAGATGCAAGTGTCACCATTTAGGGTACCCTTTACCCTCTTTAGTTCAAAAAAATGAACCAACTTTTCCAAAATGATGATGTCATCAGAAAAGTAGTTCATTTTGTTGAACAAAAAAGTGAAGAGACTAATATTGACCACTTTGCATCTCTATCAACTCATATAATAAAACTTTAACAAAAGTAGGGCCTTTTTTTCAATACAAATGGACAAACTGCTGGAAGGTATCATATATTCTGTTCATTTCAGATCATCGATGTGGATAGTTGCTACTAGAGTTATATTTATATCAGTATTTAGTTTTACAGTCTACTTGACTTGGATTATGGAGTGTTGACACACTTTTCAACCTTTTTTTTAGAGTTCAAAATGTTCTTGCTTTACATTATGGGAACAAAATTGGTTTGCGTGTTCCTTTTGTTGGCACATTGTGTATATATCAGCGGTCATGAAGAAGTTAATTATTTTGAATGGTTTACAGGAAGGATATTCTCCTGGAGAGGTGTCGATGCTGCTACAGGCCGTGTTATGGTAAGCATAATTAAACTTTGGATCAAGGGCCTCCTTTGTATAGGACAGGTTTCGTTTAAGTTCACCGCTAAAGACATTACCTATGGAGATGAAATTTTTGATCTTGCTGATATTGCCCTTCTGGAGAAAAACTAACAGGAATGGCATAATACAGCAATGCGGATTATACCCTCTCTAGTTGTCTGTGTCCCAAATATCTTTGATGAATTTGCATAATTGGAAGGCTTTCCCAAATGAAAGTTACACTGAATATGTTTCATGTGAATGAAAGTTACGCTGTTTTATGTATGCTACTAATCATCCTTGTTGCTGGTGCAGGTTGGAATTACCCCATGGCTATTTTTGACCTCCCGTGTCAGCAAACTATTATCCCAAAAACTTGTCCCTATGTTTCTGCATTAGTAGCTCCCCTTGATGAGTTATACATTCTTTTGAGTTTCTTCTCTCACGCTTAATGTAACCGTTGTGCCTGCTTGTACTTCTGCAGCACCATTGCTAGGTGCTCTCACTTTCTGTAAAATTCTGCTGTGCTTACCTGCGCACCTGATTCCTATGGGGGTGTTTGATGTATGGTAAATGCAGTGTCTATGGTGCAAACAGGCCCCTTTTTTCCTTTTTTTCTTCAAGATTTATACCAGCCTTCAGTTACTAGCATTGTAATGATCTGTTGATTTAATTTGACATGGACTGATGATATAGTTCGTAAAATATAATCAAAGAACATTCGTTGTTTTATTTTTGCTCGATAAGATTTGATTAGAAGTGGGCATGCTACATGGTGCAGGCTTTGCCCTGCTCATGGATTTGCTCTTTGAGTACAGTGTTGGGCTTCACCAGTAATCTCAACGTCCACAGCATAGTGTAATACTCCCTCCGTTTCAAAATATAAAATGTTTTAGGTTTGTGAAGAAAATGTATCTAGACTTCTTTTAGTCTCTAGATTCACTTTAAACCTGAATGTACCTACATACTAAAAATAGTCTAGATACATTTGTTTCACAAAGCTAAAACATCTTATATTTTGAAACTGAGGAGTACATCCTAAGTTCGTAATGCATGAAATCATCTTTTACTCTACTCCATACTTAATACTGTACATGGCGTTCTGAAGAAAATTCAAAACTAGTTTATACAAGGGAAAAATCTGTGTAAAGTTATCTCGAAATGGCGAGTATATAGCATAAAACCACCACTTTAAAGCTTACATTTTAAAAAACCACCACTTTTCATTCAAATTATAAAAAACCATCACTTTGCCGTGATTTTTCTGCAATGTGCGCTAAACTCGAATTGGCGCTGGATTTGACTAGCGGACCTTACCATTGATGTGATATGGCGAGGAGACAACGCTCGAAGGCGGTTGTCCACGGCCCTTTCTCTCTCGACCAAACTTGACCATGTTG
Source organism: Avena insularis (assembly GCA_023614405.1). Taxonomy (NCBI): domain Eukaryota; kingdom Viridiplantae; phylum Streptophyta; class Magnoliopsida; order Poales; family Poaceae; genus Avena; species Avena insularis. The sequence continues at coordinate 92,189,392 of CM042691.1, forward strand.
TTGGTGAAGACTACTACCGTCGTCGCCACGCCGCTATCGCCGTCGGTGGACCGCTGCGCACTCGACAGCTATGCTGCGCCATGCCTAGCTCGAGCGACGGTGAATCCTCTAGCTCTTCTCTACTAGGGTAAGTTCCCGATTTCTAGGGTTAGGGTTTGATTCAAATTGAATTAGCCTCAATTTACCTATATCGAATCCATTGTTGTGCAAATTTGGTTCGATTAGGGCGTCGTTGACATGGATGCATACGGATACTGCGAGGACCCCACATTTCAAGGGATTGTGGTGTGGTGTCCATAAATGTCTTGATGACGCAGTTTCTTCGAAGAAGTGCATTGCTTTTGGAGGGACTAACAGAGGACGCAAGTTCTACATGTGTTAGATTGGGAATGTGAGTTCTCTCTTTTCTTCTTCACTAAATATTGTGGTATTGTGTCAAATCTTTGTGCAACATAGGATTAGAAAGAACAAGATAGTTGCAGAACATGATGGTTTGGGTTTCAGTGTAGTGCAAATATACTTGTTATGATCACTAGTAATGTGCATCACTAATGTGCAATACAAGTAGATATATGTTTGATTTTATTCACATATATTTTCTTGTGTTCTTACAGTTGGAGATAGTACAGATAACTTGTACTTAGACTTGGTATTCTTTTAATTAAATAGACTATTTCCTTTTGTTGTGTGTATATTTGTTTATGTTGTATGTAGCATATATTTCCTTTTTTACTTAGTAGCTGATTCCTTCATAATTTGTAGGAAGCCATGAATTGTGGATTGTGTCTGGTTTGATAGTGAAGAGTGGCCAAACACAATGAAGAATGCTTTAACTAGGTTGTGGGGCATGTACTATGAATCCAATAGGGCTAGGATTGACGACAAGATTCAAAATTCTGAGATGGTGAAGTAGGTAGTTGATGAGAAAAGCAAAATAGAGAATAAACACAACACCCTGTTAGATGATGTGAGGAAGTTCATGGATGAAACAGAGAAGAAGGTACTACAGGAAAACTATAGGAAGATTCAACAATTTGGTGAGGTGGATGTGGGAGTGGTGGTGAAGGAAAGAGATGAGTTGAAGGATGATATAGAAGGTCTGAAGAATGATGTGAGTGTGCTAAAGCAGTTGCAGAAGTCTCAAGCAAACATTATAAAGGTGAGGCGGCAAAAATGGGATGGTGAAATGGATGCTCTGAAGCAAGAGAAGAAAAGGTTGGAATACACTATGTATGATTTGTTCAAGGCATGTGATGGTCAGAAGGAGAAGGTTAAGAAGATCAAGTCAGTGTGTGATGAATGGTTTGTAGGGTTAAGAATGTAATAGCTGGTTTGTACTTGTTTATTTGAATTGTAGTGGTGTGCGACCGTGGCTGTTGAAATGCTGAATTACCTAAGTGTTGTTGTAATGCCGAACTCTAAGTGTTGTTGTAATGTTGAACCCTAAGTGTTGAACTCTAATGCAATTATCCATGAATTATCTATCTTAGAATTATCCATTATCTAGACCTCTATGTGTCATGCTTAATTGGTATATATGCACCCTCTTTAGGGTTGTCGAGACCACCCAAGGGGCCTTGATGTCAACACCCGGATTTTTCAATCCTAGATGCCTATTATGCCATACATCGCAATCCCAGGATTACCATTTTTGCGAGACATAACAGAATTGGATACCATAGTACATCATCCATTACAACGATACATAAGTTCTTACACAAATAGAAATCTCATGATCCAGTTCTTAATACAACTTCAAGCAGCGGAATACGTAATAATAACGATAGCGTAGGCGAAGCTTCATCTTCAGGGTCACAGGCAATGCTGACGATGGGAGATGATCCTAGTTGTCATAACCTTCCTGGGGTCCATCCTCCAGGTACTCCTCTTCATAGTCTGGCCATGGGAATAGCCAGGGACAAAGCCATGAGTACTCTTTAAGTACTCGCAAACTATCTGACAGGTAAGGGTTTTTTGGATAATAGGACGCTAGGCTCTAGGGTTGTTTTGCAAAAAGCCAGGTTTATCTCTACTAAGTTCCAAGCTAGTCACAATTTTATAACTCCTAAAGGGGATCTTGTAATTCAGGTCACAACTCTGTTGTGGTCAAGTCAAAGTCTCAAATCGCTTCACAAGTCATTTTGAAAAGTCGTGAGAACGGTATGGCCACTCAAGCATCCATAACATGACTGACTATTCGAATAGTTTGATACTCTGCGGAGATTGTACACTTTCACCACAACATTCGATACATCCGTCGGAAAAAATCCTGAATTCACCATACTCGTGTCACGGATAATCAATCCTAACCTTTCAATTACGCCCTAGTATAAGCACCTCTCCTGTGAGTTTGGCCTCCCAACCATGACTCACTGTCATCTTCGTCTTGCAGGTGGACAATCTTCACAAGGTAGCCTCAGCTCAGACCTTGGCGTGAGGAACTAATACTAAGGTATATAAGTTTCGATCAAGCCCTACCCAATCTTCGGGTATTGTGGTTGTATGATAAAATTGGAATGGTATTGCATCCAGACAACCATCAGTTTTATAAAGGGCTAAGGCTCATGCCTCAACATTTTCATCACCAAAATCCTCAAGTGTTTGGAAACACATGTCCAAAACATTTCAATAGAATGATACATCATTCAAAGGTTTTCATAAACATTTTCCACCAAGTATTCCCATCTAAAGTTGATCAAGTTTTATGCTTAACACTAGCCTCTACAGGTGGGGGCAAGTACTAATGAGGGGTGGTAAACTAGTGGGGCTTTAACTAAGTTCAAACTCATGCCTTAGGATGGCATCAAGGTTATCTAGCTTAGACCAAATTTTATGCTCTTTATGCAACCTTGAACTGTTGTCTAGTATCTACCAAACTCTTAGGTAGACTCTAAGTAAGCTTTGATCAAGAAATAAAATAAGAAGCTGACACATAAAACTAGGATTTGGTTTATCAAGTGGGTATGATCACATATGCTTAAGGCATATAGTAGTCATATCACAAGTATGAGTTTGTGGCATCAGTAGGGTATCTTGCAAGGGTTAGCTTGCATCAGTATAAGCTTGCATAGGTCAACTTCTTTAGTAAGGCTTGCCTTGTGCAGAGCAGTGGTTGAAGTTCTTCTCGGTTTCCTCTTTGTAGTATCCTCCTTCCTCCTCGTATCCTTAGTGCGATACTAAGCGTCTATGAATAAATCGAGGTACACAATCACAAACAATACTTAACTACTTGCAATCATCACACAAGGTACTATAGATGATCTAGCATCATCTCTAACATTACAAGGTTAAGGCTTGGTTTAAATCTTTTTATTTTAGAAAAGTAATTTCTACTCATTGAAAAACTACTTAAGATTTAATATTCTCCAAACTAAACATGGGATCATGTTGACACATTTCATCACCACATATTGTAGTCCATGGGAATGTGATTTAAAGTGGTGTCACAATTTAATAAGGTTTTACCCTTTTATTTTAATTAATTAAAGTGGCTAGAAATGCTTATGGAGCATTCTTTTATTACTTGAGCAATATTTCTGCAAGTACACCTATATATTTTTATATATTCTGAAAGGTATGGTTAAATGTGATTTTTGAGAGTTGGAATCAACTCAAAAGATATTATGGTTTAAATTTGAAAAATGTTTGAATGCAGAAAAAGCTTCTGCCTTGTTATTTTTACCAAAGGTGATCTATAGATCCAAATGACTTGAATCCAATGGGCTTGGATTCAGCATTCTGAACCTTTCCAACAAAATTGGTTTCATTCAAATTGGTGCACTGAATCGATCTGGGTTGATTTTTTAAGTTGGGTACATAAGTGTGTTTGAAAAGAAATAGAAAAAGGTTTAATTTGAATAACTGGGCTGCGCGGGAAAATCTAACGGGCCGGCCTGCTAAGCCTTGTGCTTCATGGGCTGCTTAAGTGGGTGTCCCCACTCGTCGGTGACAGGGGCTGGCGAAGCGGTATAGAACCGCGTGGATCGTTCAATCTAGTTCTAATCTAGCAGTGGGAGTCATCGTCGGCCTTGAGACAGCTCAGCGAGAACAAAACCTAAGCGGCCAGTGAGGGTGTTGAGGGCTCACCGAGGTGCTGGCGAGGTCGGCGAGGCGAGCAGCAAGTCGATGTGGCGAACTTCGGGGGTGGTCGCGGCAGCTCTGGCGGCTCAATCGCTGGCTCCTTTCTTCTCCGGCGTGGCGGGCTCTAGTGAAATTCGGCGGTGGTGCTCGCCTTGCTCCGAGAATGGTGTGGCAAGATCGGTGAGGAGAGGGAGTGAGATGGTGTGAAGAAATCGGCGGGGTGGCCTCTATTTATAGTCGGCGAGGGACCGTCAGGCGCCGCAGTGAGCTCGTCGAAGCGGCGATTCTGAGCGGCTAATGGCATGGGCACGGGTAGGGGGCAGTCTTTGTGTCTCTGGCGATGCTCAGCGACATGGTCGCGAGGCATGGGCGGTGTGGTTTGATGCAGAGCAGGCGGTGCTCTCTGCTTGGCGGCGGCGTCTTGACGGCAGGCGGTGGCTGTCTTGACGCAGGCGGCAAATGGGGATGTCTGGCGGTCTCTGGGTTGATGGCGATCGTGTGTGCGGCCTGGCGATGCGTGGGTGATGGTCGAGGTGGCGCTCGCTGCGCCTTCGGCATGGTCTGGCAAGCGGCTTGTGCAGCGTGGTCGAGAACTCGGCAGCGCAGCAGCGGCTAGGACAGTGAGTGGCGGTGGATGGTGGGCTGCCTCCTAGACAAGGTTGGCACGGCTAGTTCTTCCTCTAGCCTGCTATCCACAATGGGGTGACATGGGTGTGCTCGGCTGTTCACCATTAATGGCAATGGCAAGCTCACATGGGTGCTAGTGTTGGGCTAATCTTTCTAGATGATCTCTTGAAATGTGTGAGCTAACTAGGGAACAAGTTAGGCCAAATTCTGCACACTATAGTGTTTGATATTTTTGTTGATTTGTATATGCAACTTTGTTTGATGAAATGGCCGCATGAAATCAAGTTTTGAATTTTAAAATGATTTTTGGTGGGTTTGCTAGATTGGTGCTGGTGAGTCTGCAGATGTTTGGGTTTTGAAAGTTGAGCTTGTTTGAGTGGGTTTTGAAAAAGTGGGATCTTCCCATATGAAGAAGATTCAATTTTGAATTGTCAATTAAACTATGCATTTGAAAGTTTCTGGATGATCACAAAGTGGGCCTTGATACTCTGTTATGAGTACATTCAAGGGGTGCAAAGATCGAAAAAGTTTACATTAGGTTACGAAAGTTTGGGGCTGCCAAAGTAGGCATGGGAGTTAAATTGGCCAAAATGACCATTCCCTTAATATATTTGTTTTGATTTACTTGTCTTTAGGAAAAATGTGGGAAATGTTTTAGATGATGTTTATTTCACCTAAGAAACATTTTACAAGCAATGGATCACACAAACAAGGTGGTTTTAAAGAAATTCAAAAACTATGCATACACATATGCATGCATTCATGGGTTTAGTTAGAAAAGTTTTTGTTAACCCTAATCTTGATGATTAGTGTTGGATAATCTAAGTTTGGTATTTTTGGGATGTTACAAACCTTCCCCTTAAACAAAATCTCGTCCGAGATTTGAAAAGAACGAAAAAGATTACCTAGGATTTGAAGAGATCGGAAACTCCGTCTGATGTGATCTTAGCGCTCCCATGTAGCTTCCTCTTACGTGTGGTTGCTCCATTGAATCTTGAGAAACTTGATGCTTGAGTTGGGTAGTTGAAAAGCTTCTTCCAAAATGCGGATGGGCACTTCGGATAGGTCGGTCATCGTTGATCTCTATGGTCGGTGATCGATATTCTTGAATACTTCGGTCTTCTCGGGGACTTGAGACATTTGAAGTAATGAGATATGGAAAACATTGTGCCTGACATCTCTTGGTAGTTCGAGTTGATAAGATACTTCTCTCGGCGGTTCAAAATTTTGAAAGGTCAAATATATCTGGGGATAACTTTCCTTTGAGTTGGAAACGCTGCATTCCCTTCAATGGCGACACTTTCAAATAAACAAAATCTTCGATATTGAAGGCGAGGTCTCGACGTCTCTTGTCGGCATAACTCTTATGTCGGGATTGGGCGGTCTTGAGATGCTCACAAATCTTGCGCACCTTCTCTTCTGCTTCTCGTAGGATGTGGGTCGAAGATCGACTCTCTCCTACTTCCGACCAGTTCAAAGGGTGCGACACTTTCTTAGTACATGAATTCAAATGGGGCCATTTGCAATGGCTTGATAACTATTGTTGTGAAAATTCTGCAAAAGCGGCGGTCTTCCACTTGGATCCATATTCTAGCATGCGCTCTAAGCATATCTTCGAGTATTTGGTTTACTCGCTCCGTTTGTCCATCGGTCTGAGGGTGATACGTGGTAATGAAATCTAGGCGGGTTCCTAAACCTTCTTGGACTTTCTTCCAGAATCTCGAGGTAAACTGAGTTCCTCGATCCGATACTATGTTCTTGGGGACTCCGTGCAAACTAACTATTCTAGCGATGTACAACTCTGCTAGCTTTGAACTTTGATATGTGGTTTTGACAGGCAAGAAATGGGCGACTTTGGACAATCTGTCCACTATGACCTAGATAGAGTCATTTCCCCTACTAGAAGTAGGTAGTCCAGTGATAAAGTCCATTCCTACAGAATCCCATTTCCATTCCGAATTTGCAAAGGTTGCAACAATCCGGTGGTCTTTGATGTCACCTTGACTCGTGACATATATCACACTTGGCGATATAGCTTCGATTTCTCTCTTCATCTTATGCCACCAAAATTGCTCTTTCAAATCTTGATACATCTTCGTTCCTCAGTGATGGATAGAATAAAGAGTATCATGAGCCTCCTTCAAGATAACTTCTTTCAACTCCGAATCTGCTGGTACACAAAGGCGTCCTTTGTACCAAAGAACTCCTTCTTCGTCCTCGGTGAATCCGGGTACTTTGCCTGTACCGATACGACGCTTGATTCCGTCGATACTAGAATTTCCCTTCTGCGCTTCTTTAATCGGTGATCAAAGTGGGCTGAAGTTCTATGCTAATAAAATCCTTCACTCACTAATTCCATTGAAAATCTTCCATCTCCTTGTGCAGACTTGGTTGCTCCTCTAAAATCATGGAGTTCAGCGGCACGGCAATGCTAAGGGCATCGGCTACCACGTTGGCTTTACCGGGGTGATAGTGAATGTCAGGTCATAATCCTTGATTAGCTCAATCCATCTTCTACATCTCATATTTAGCTCCTTACGGTGAATATGTACTTTAGGCTCTTGTGATCGAATAAATCTCTAGCGATTTTCCATCAGGTAGCGTCTCCATGTCTTGAGGCTAGAACTACATTTGGGAGTTCGAGGTCATGGGTTAGGTAGTTTGCTCTGTTGCTTCAATTGTCGAGATAGATAAGATATAACTTTGCCTTCTTGCATTAGCACACATCGAGACCAATCTTGGATCGTCACAATACACATCGAAGGGCTTAGTGATATCCGGCATTATCAAGATTGGGGCTGATATCAATCTCCTCTTGAGTTCTTGAAAACTCGCTTCGCACTTATCTGTCCATTCAAACTTCTTGTCCTTCTTCAGCAATTGGGTCATGGGTGGCGATACTCGAGAATCCTTCTCACAATTTGCGGTAATATCCATGATCCGAGAAAAGCACGAACTTGGGTTTGAGTGGTTGGGGCTTGCCAATCTTCTACATCTTTCACTTTGGCGGGTCAGCGGCAATTTCCTCCGGTGATACAATGTGACGAGGAATCCTACCTCCTGTAACCAAATTCACATTTGCTAAACTTTGCATACTGATGCTCTCTAAGGGTTCCAAGAATGGTCCTTAGGTGTAGCTCATGTTATTCTTACGATTTGGAATAAATCAGAATGTCATCGATAAACAACGACAAACTTATCCGAAGTCCATAAAATCTTATTCATGAGATTCATGAAATAGCGGGGCATTGGTTAATCCAAAGACATGGTATACTCGTACAATCCATGTCTCGGTGGTAAGGCGGTCTTTGGAATATCCTGCACGAATCTTGAGTTGATGATAGCCGGTTCTAAGATCAATCTTAGAAAACACACAGGCACGGTCGGTGATCAAACAAATCCTCTATCTTGGGCAAGGGTACTTGTTCTTGATGGTGACATCATTCAACTTTTCGATAATCCGTACACAAGCAGTTCGTCCATCTTTCTTGTCCACAAATAAGGCGGTGATCTCCATGGTGGCGCACTTGGTTGAATTAGTCAATTTCTAGCATGGAATCCGGTTGCTTCTTGATTCTTCTAACTCCGATGGGTTCATACTATAGGGTCTACGGGCTATGGGTCCGGTTAGGATTAGTTCAATGATAAACTCGATATCGATCTGGGGCATGCGGGCAAAACATCTGGAAATACATCGGGTATTCACGGACTATCCGGACTTGGTCAATGGTAGGTTGAGCTAGACTCTTGTTACACTTGAATTGGCGAGGTAAGGTTTGAGAGATATGCTCATGATAATCCGGTGATCTTGGTCATGGTGATGGCTTTCTTGGCAGTCGATCAATCCTTTATGTTTGGACATCAATCCATTCCTAGTACTACTTCCAAACCTTTAGTTAAGTACTATTAGATTGGCATAAAAATCTATGCCATGGATTAGGATAGGGACGGCTTTGCAAATTTGCCTAGCCTTGGTGGTTGATCAAGGATTTGCACAATCATTACAGCTTGATTTGGTTGGTTGAATTTTACTAGTGCAGGCAAATTATTGGTGACAAATGAATGCGATGCACGAATCAAACAACACTCTTGCAATCTGAATTAAGAAAACATACCCGGCCACGCGTCGAGCGCTTCTGAGCTTCTTGACATGCATGAGAAAAAGGCGGCCATTGCGGTTGAGTGAATTTCACAGGGCAAATATCCTTCACAGGCTGAACTGGCTCTTTGTTGGCTGGGACGTTGGTATTAGGTGTTGTAGCATTCTTCTTGTTTGGGCACTTTCGTTGGAATAGTGGCCTTTATTTCCTGATCATAACAGGTCACTTGTGACTTGTCCTTGCTGACAGGCACAACATTGCTTCCGATCCTCGGGGCAATGTTGGGGTTATGATAACATGTTAGTGTTGAACTTGGGTGGGCACGGGTGAAATTGCTAGAGTTGCCGGGGTTGTTGTGATTTCCTCTGGGTCTAGGGTTTCCACGGTTAGGGTAGGTTGGATGGGTCATAGGGGGTCTATTGGTTCTTGGGGCAAATCCTAGAGATGGGTTGGGGCGATACTTTGGGGTCTGATGGGTTCCTGGTTGATGCATCATCACGGCTTGCGGTTTTCATTGGCTTGGTTGATATTTCCTTCCATCTGGATGGCTGAATCGACAAGGGCTTCAATATCCGCAAAGGGGATATTGACTAACACCGTCTGCATCTCGTCATGCAGACCATTCAAGAATCTTTCTTTCTTCTTGGCTTCGGTCTCTATCTCGTCCGGGGCATACCTAGCTAATGACAAAAATTTGTCACGGTATTCCACTACAGTCATCCTCCCTTGCTTCAGCTCTGTGAACTCGTCTCTCATTCTCTTGATCAAACCTGGTGGCACATGGGTTCTGCTAAACTTGACCTTGAATTCCTCCCAGGTCATCATCTAGCCTCCGGTCATGGCACGAACAACATTTCCACCATGCCACAGCATCTCCGGCTAGATAATGGGTGGCGAATAGAACTTTCTCGTTGGCTTGACTCACTGCTACTTCTAAGTTATTCTCCATGGTTTGCAGCCAATCCTCGGCGTCTGGGGTTCTTGACTTGGTGAAAAGCGGGTGGGTTAGTATTCTGAAAATTCTTGAGCTTAGATCCATGGTTATCCTGATTTACGTGGCCTTGGTTGTTGTGGGCTAGCTGGGCTATCTGTGAGTGGCTAGGTTGACAGCGTTCCGCTCTTTCGACGCGGTCGAGGTCAACATTGCGAATCGCAACATCGGATCGAGTGAACCACTTCCTCCGTGGCATCGAAGATTTAGATAAGTCGTGAGAAAAGAGAATTTTTCTAAGGTTTGGGTCTTTGAAAAGTTTTAGAGTTTGACTCAGGTTTTCTAGCAACTTGCTTTTCTTTCATTCATTCATAGCTGCAGTACAACACACACCACAACAAGGAAAAGCAGATGGTTTTAATAACCATTCTGAAATCTACGATCTGATGGACCGACTACTACTCACTATGCTGGTGCTCGGTCTACTACTCCTCGGTCGTGGCTTCATCATCTTCATTAGCATCGATGAAGGCGAAATCATCCTCATCGGTGAAGAAGTCCATGGCACGATCCTCCGGAAAATCATCATCATCGCTGAGATAAGAGTAAGGGTCTCCACGAAGATCCTCTCACGCATTCTCCCTTTCCTCCAACTGCATGTCCCTCGTGGATGGTCTCCTCGGAGATGAGATCTTGATGGCGAAAACGAGCAATAATGTGCTCCTTCTTGTCGAGTTGGCGGCGAGACTTGCGATCCTTCGCTAGCATGGCTATGGTGCGATCCTTTGTCTTGATGATGGCGGACTTGTGGTTGCAATAGTCGGCGGTTGTCCAACTCCTGCGGCGATCATACATCATGAAGCTAAGGTGGTCAATTGAGTCTTCAGCTCGGGGTGGTATGGGGCTTCGGTGGTTGTCCATTTGCATCACGCCTTAGGAAAAACTCAGCGGGTTCCCTTGATCGATTGATGCTCTTGCCCACCTGAGGCGGAGAGATTCTGCATTGCTCTGGCAAGTCCATCGAGCCAGTTGTTTTCCCTCAAGGTAAACTGAATTCCTTCCGTAGTGGGAGGTTCAATCTTTCCTCGGAGACTTGCAACAATTAGCCACTGCAGATCTTCCCCTCCTTGATCATTGAGCTGAGCTCGAAGAACTTCGGGTGTGGGCGCTCGAAGTTCGAAAGTGATCAGATCCTCTCAAGATAAGGTCTCCTCCATTCCCCAACTGATAAAACTTCTTGTACTTCACATCCATCTATAAAAATAGAGGATGAGTAGATTAGTGAGTGATCAAGTGTGTCAAAATTTTATGTATTTTGCAAGAGTTTTTGAGAACATGAATTTTATGAAAGAATCAAATGGATAAGAATGAGAATAAGTTTTGTAAATATTTGTTTTCTTTGGTTTGAAACAAAGTTTTTGGTTCGACGTCGGTCTAACTAGGGTCTCCTATGGTCGGGATGGCTCGATACCAACTTGTCAACACCGGATTTTCAATCCTAGATGCTGTTATGCCATACATTGCAATCCGGGATTACCATTTTGCGAGACATAACAGAATTGGATACCATAGTACATCATCCATTACAGCGATACATAAGTTCTTACACAAATAGGGATCTCATGATCGAGTTCTTAATACAACTTCAAGCGGAATCGTAATAATAGCAGTAGCGTGGCGAAGCTCCATCTTGAGGTCACGAGGCAATCTTGTGATGGGAGATGATCCTAGTTGTCATAACCTTCACAGGGTCCATCCTCCATGTACTCCTCTTCATAGTGCGGCCATGGGAATAGCAGGGACAAAGCCATGAGTACTCTTTAAGTACTATAAACTAATACTAACAGGTAAGGGGTTTTGGATAATAGGGCAGCTAGGCTCTAGGGTTGTTTTGCAAAAAGCCAGGTTTATCTCTACTAAGTTCCAAGCTAGTCACAATTTTATAACTCCTAAAGGGATCTTGTAATTCAGGTCACAACTTCTGTTGTGGTCAAGTCAAAATCTCAAAACTTCACAAGTCATTTGAAAAGTCTAGCAGAACGGTATGGCCACTCCAAGCTGTCCATAACAGCGGACACGGCTATTCGAATAGTTTGACACTCTGCGGAGATTATACACTTTCACCCACAACATTGATACATCCGTCGAGAACAAATCCTGAATTCACCATACTCGGTGTCACGAATAATCAATCCTAACCTTTCAATTACGCCCTAGTATAAGCACCTCTCCTTTGAGTTTGGCCTCCCAACCATGACCATTGTCATCTTGGAGTCTTGCAGGTGGACAATCTTCACAAGGTAGCCTCAGCTCAGACCTTGGCATTGAGGAACTAATACTAAGGTATATAAGTTTCGGTCAAGCCCTACCCAATCTTGGTATTGTGGTTGTCACGATAAAATTGGAATGGTATCGCATCCAGACAACCATCAGTTTTATAAAGGGCTAAGGCTCATGCCTCAACATTTTCATCACCAAAATCCTCAAGTGTTCGGAAACACATGTCCAAAACATTTCAATAGAATGATCCATCATTCCAAGGTTTTCATAACCATTTTTCCACCAAGTATTCCCATCTAAAGTTGATCAAGTTTTATGCTTAGCACTAGCCTCTAGGTGGGGGTAAGTACTAATGAGGGGTGGTAAACTAGTGGGGCTTTAACTAAGTTCAAACTCATGCCTTAGGATGGCATCAAGGTTATCTAGCTTAGGCCAAATTTTATGCTCTTTATGCAACCTTCAGCACCACTGTCTAGTATCTACCAAACTCTTAGGTAGACTCTAAGTAAGCTTTGATCAAGAAATAAAATAGAAGCTGGCACATAAAACTATGATTTGGTTTATCAAGTGGGTATGATCACATATGCTTAAGGCATATAGTAGTCATATCCCAAGTATGAGTTTAATGGCATCGATGGGGTATCTTGCAAGGGTTAGCTTACATCGGTATAATCTTGCATAATTCAACTTGTTTAGTAAGGCTTGCCTTGTGCGAGCAGCGATGGTTGAAGTTCTCCTCGGTTTCCCTCTTAGTAGTATCCTCCTTCCTCCTCGTATCCTTAGTGGGTACTAAGCGTCTATGAATAAATCGGTACAAAATCACCAAACAATACTTAACTACTTGCAATCATCACACACAAGGGTCCTATAGATGATCTAGCATCATCTCTAACATTACAAGGTTAAGGCTTGGTTTAGATCTTTTTTTATTTTTAGAAAAGTAATTTCTACTCATTGAAAAACTACTTAAGATTTAATATTCTCCAAACTAAACATGGGATCATGTTGACACATGTCATCACCACATATTGTAGTCCATGGGAATGTGATTTAAAGTGGTGTCACAATTTAATAAGGTTTTACCCTTTTATTTTAATTAATTAAAGTGGCTAGAAATGCTTATGGAGCATTCTTTTATTACTTGAGCAATATTTCTGCAAGTACACCTATATATTTTATATATTCTGAAAGGTATGGTTAAATGTGATTTTGAGAGTTGGAATAAACTCAAAAGCTATTATAGTTTAAATTTGAAAATGTTTGAATGCGAGAAAATCTTACGCCTTATTATTTTACCAAAGGTGATCTATAGATCCAAATGACTTGAATCAACGGGTTTGGATTCAGCATTCTATACCTTTCAACAAAATTGGTTTCATTCAAATTGGTGCACTGAATCAATCTGGGTTGATTTTTTGAATTTGGTGCAAGTGTGTTTGAAAAGAAATAGAAAAGGTTTAATTTGAATATGGGCTGGCGGGAAAATCTAGCAGGCGGCCTGCTAAGCGCAGTGCTTCCGGGCTGCTTAAGTGGGTGTCCCCACTCGTCGGTGACAGGGCTGGCGAAGCGGTATGGGGAACGCGTGGATCGTTCGATCTAGTTCTAATCTAGCGGTGGGAGTCATCGTCGGAGACAGCTCGCGAGAACAAAACCTAAGCGGCCGGTGAGGTCGTGAGGGCTCAACAGGGGTCTTGGCGAGGTGGCGAGGGCGACAGCGAAGTCGGCGGCGAACTTCGAGGGTGGTGTGGCGGCTCTGAGGCGGCTCAATCGCTGGCTCCTTTCTTCTCCGGCGGCGGGCTCGGTGAAATTCCGGCGGGTGGTGCTCGCCTTGCTCAAAGAATGGTGTGTACGATCAGTGAGGAGAGGGAGTGAGATGGTGTGAAGAAATCGGCGGGGTGGCCTCTATTTATAGTCGGCGAGGGACCGTCGGCGCGGTGTGAGCTCGTCGAAGCGGCGTTCTGATGACTAATGGCATGGGCACGGGTAGGGGCGGTCTTTGTGTCTCTGGCGATGCTCAACGACATGGTCGCGAGGCATGGGGCGGTGTGGTTTGTTGCAGAGCAGGCGGTGCTCTGCCCAGTGAGGCGGCGTCTTGACGGCGGGCGTTGGCTGTCTTGACGCAGGCGACAAATAGGGATGTCGGCGGTCTCCTAGATTGATGGCGATCGTGTGTGCCTTGGCGAAAGCGGCAGCGTAGGTGATGGTCGAGGTGGCGCTCTGGCGCCGCTCGGCATAGTGCAAGCGGCTTGTGCGCATGGTCCGAGGGCTTCGACAGCGCTTGCGGCTAGGACATTGAGTGGCGATGGGCGGTGGACTGCCTCATAGACAAGGTTTGCAAGGATAGTTCTTCCTCTAGCCTGCTGTCCACAATGGGGTGACATGGGTGTGATCGGCTGTTCACCATTAATGGCAATGGCAAGCTCACAGGGATGCTAGTGTTGGGCTAATCTTTCTAGATGATCTACTAAGCTGTGTGTGAGCTAACTAGGGAACAAGTTAGGCCAAATTTACTGCACACTATAGTGTTTGATGTTTTTGTTGATTTGTGTCTGCAACCTGTTTGATGAAATGGCCGCATGAAATCAAGTTTTGAATTTTGAAATGATTTTTGGTGGGTTTGCTAGATTGGTGTTGGTGAGTCTGCAGATCCTTGGGTTTTGAAAGTTGAGCTTGTTTGAGTGGGTTTTGAAAAAGTGGGATCTTCCCATATGAAGAAGATTCAATTTTGAATTGTCAATTAAACTATGCATTTGAAAGTTTCTGGATGATCACAAAGTTGGCCTTGATACTCTGTTATGAGTACATTCAAGGGGTGCAAAGATCCAGAAAAGTTTCTATTAGGTTCTGAAAGTTTGAGACAGCCAAAGTAGGCATGGGAGTTAAATTGGCCAAAATGACCATTCCCTTAATATATTTGTTTTGATTTACTTGTCTTTAGGAAAAGTGTGGGAAATGTTTTAGATGATGTTTATTTCACCTAAGAAACATTTTACAAGCAATGGATCACACAAACAAGGTGGTTTTAAAAGAAATTCAAAAACTATGCATACACATATGCATGCATTCATGGGTTTAGTTAGAAAAGTTTTTGTTAACCCTAATCTTGATGATTAGTGTTTGATAATCTAAGTTTGGTATTTTTGGGATGTTACACTTGACAACCCTTTCCACAACCTTAAAAGATTCCATTTAGGGTTGTAGAGACCACCCGAGGGGCCTCAACAACCCTATCCACATCATAAAAGAATCCATTTAGGGTTATGAGACCACCCAGGGGCCTCGACAACCCTATCCACAATATAAAAGATTCCATTTAGGATTGTCGAGACCACCAAGGGCCTCGCCAGCCTATCCACAACCTTAAAACTAAGCATGAACACACAATATAGATTCACACAACCCTATCCACAACCTGAAAACTAAGTCTTAAACCCTATCACACAACCCTATTCAATGCCATATAAATTCAGTTTACCCTTGCACACAAATGATAGTAGGCAAACAAATGGCAGTAGTCTTCAACAACATAGTCTTGAACATAGTTCACCCACTTGCTGACCAACATAGTTTCACAGTCGAATGGAAATTCTCTCTCACTTTTTTGTAGTTGTTATGCAGCATTAAGATAACCTCACATCCTAGCAATGACTTTGGGAGCTCTACCACTTATTGTTCCTGCAACACTCGTGGGTGGATTGAAGGCTCTCATTGGAGGTGCGAGATGCCCTTGGTGTCGGGTAGCCCTATATTCTTGGGCTGGTGTTGCTTGAGCCCTTGGTGCTTTGGTGGAGCCCTAGATTCTTGGGCTAGTGTGTGAGCCCTTGGTGCTAGTGGATCCCAAGTTTCACAAGGGCTGATGCTAGTTGAGCAATAGGTGCTGGTGGAACCCCTAGCTTCTCATGTTGGTTGAGTTGTGATGTGTGAGGTGGATGTGGCGGTCGATTGTCCACTGTCAGTTGGTACAATGTACAACTTATTATTAGCAGTATAGTAAACATGTTAGTTTAGTTTTTATTAAGCAAAATAGCCAGCTACACACAGGCATAGCTGCGCATAGCCTATCCACCGTTGATTCTCTCCCCTTTTGATATATAGAGCACAGATTTCCATACCCAAAGCGGTGGATCCCCATATGAGGCTAATGCATTTGTTAGTTGATGGAGAAGTGAAACCCTAGTTGACTAGCTAGCCATTTTCAATACAAACCTAATATCCTACGTGCCATGGGATGCACAAAACCCTAATCAAACTAAGCTTCTTAGATTACATTCCTTTCACTTGTGCAAACCCTAATGTCTTGCATGCACAAAACCCTAACGAACTAAGTCTTATTCCTTTTGTAGCATAAAACCCAATGTACCATAGACAAAGACATGCAAAAACCCTAATCAAACTAAGCTTCTCCAGATTATGCTCCATGATTTCGTTGCTTTGGGTATAATGTAAAACCTAAATGAGGCGGTAGCTATTGCATGTAGACCACAACTTCTTTTCATTTTATCTCTTGTTTCTGAGCTGCTGGTCATAGCCTCCTTATTCATTCTTTCATCAAATTTTCTTGCTCATTGGATGTAGCATCCGGAAAACCACTACTAGAAAATCCTTTGCGAATAATATGCATCATCATGACATCATCAATGCATCATAATGCATATTTTATTTGTATATTTTAACCTCAAATTATTTTGCTAAAACCTATTTTTGTTTACTAAAAATATCCCTATGGTTTATTAAACCTATCTCTCTTTTCTTATTTCAAATTAAAATAAATAATATTTTGGTCCGATCGTGACCATAAATGATTTTTTATTTGACTAAAATAAAATGAGGCTAAAAAGTAAAATCTAAAGTTTTAGCCAAAACTAGCCCCATCTTATCTACTTTGGACAAGATAAATGGTCCAACCTCCTCTTCTTCCTTCCTAAACCCTAGCCCCAAAATCTGTCCAAATCTATCTACTAATAATAAGCGAAGTGTTTATAGGTCACGACACTTTTTAGACCGTTTTACCCCTATAGTTTAAAAGTATTATATATTTTGCCACAGTCGTCGAAGTGCCTCCTAGATATTTCAGACTTTGAACAGAGTACGTACCACCAATACAAACAGAAGGGTTCCCAATCGGTGTTGCGTAGTACAAGCACAATGGAGGAGAGTTGCTGTAATACAACTATACGTCTTCCTAGATAAATGCGGACTTTCAATAGAGTACGCTCCCTCACTAAGATCGACCCCATATTGTTTCCACGAGCAAAGAAAACCACATCAGAACTCTGACGAAGTTGCTCACTAAGGGAACCGATGTAGTTGACGTCGTCAATGCGTGGACATGTAACCCCGGGTTTATCCATCGGAAAAAGCGTGACACCGGATATTCATGGAGCATGCTGATCAAAGCTAGATGACATCGTCGTAAAGGTGCTAGCAATGCTCTGTGATGCGCTAACGCTTCCTGGCGCTCGCTTGAAGCATTACAAGGAGATGAAACCTGGCTCTGGTCCATGGCCTACATCTACCGTGAGCTCGGCCTGACACCACCATGGAGGACATCTGAAGAACACTGCTATGATCTTCAACAAGGCCACCTCCGACTACATCTGATAAACCATCGCCAGGGACATATGGTTGGAGATCCTTAGAAGCTGGCTCATGAAGCCAAATGCTGGGCTTGATGATGTCGCGGTCGTGCGCGAGTCTGAAATGTCGTCCCGTATCGCAGCAATGTGCTCTAAAAGGTGACCCGAAAGCCGATTTATTAACTCTACTTTTTTGTGGATATTAATAAACTTTTCTATTCGTAACCTTTATAGGAATTATTGTTAAAAAGTTGTTTTCTTATTGTTCATTTTGTCTCTGCATAATTTGCTTTGTCTATGTTTGCAATCTAATTATTTTTTGAATTCTGTGAGAGCGTGTTCTAGTCTAGTTTAAAAAGAAAATTCCTTTCTTTTCTCGTCCAATCCTCTCCAAAAATTCCACCGTCGTCGGCGTCTCCTTCTTCTCCTCGTCGAGCACGGCCATGTCCCAACTAGTCTCCAATTCCTTGTTTTCTTGTGCTTGATGTGAGCCTGACGGCCTTCGTTCGCGTGCGATCCTGGCCTCCAGCCTTTTCCCATTTGAACCTAATTTAATCCTTTTCCCTTACCAAACATCAGGACTACACCGGTATATTACCAGAATTCATCGATCTACACCCCCACGAACGAATCTGCCTGGGGCTTGCTCCACTATGCGTGGCAGCAGATCCCCATGGTGTGGCCGCGCTTGCCCTAAGGCCGACCAGTAGTCGCCTTGCTACAATTATTTTGCCAACATCACTTCATCGCCGATCCGCCAGCGGGTGCCAGGCCAGCTGCCGAACAGCCGTACGGCCGGCACGAATTCTTTCCGCGTGCGTGCGCCATCGATCCCCATGCCAGGAGGTAGCTGGTGTTGCCGCTGCAGCGTCTCCGTATCGCCTCGAGCCGGTCGATCAGTTCAAGCCCGCAAGAGCACCTGCTCTTCGGCCGGCTTGCCCAACCACATCCTCGCCGTGCGTCTTCTGTTGTTTTCTCGCGTGTGGCCACAGTCAGCCCGACAGCGACATCTCGAGCACCATCCTGCGCGCCAGTGTCACCATCAGCTCGTCTTACGCTCAGTGCCACCATCAATCGTTTCTTCATTCTCCTTGTTGCACTTGATGCTATTTGTGCTCTGTCATCTGCGTCATTGCCCTTAAGATCCATGCTGGTGATAGGTGTCGATACATGTTCGACAAAATTCTCGCAAGAGCTTCGGTCTTGGATTTCTCTACCAGTGTCTCCGATTTGGTACCGTTTTGCCTGGCTCATATTTTGTCAAGCTTGGCGGATGCTTCCATGTGCCGCACCGGTTTTTGTTGGCCGACACATCGCCCTCCGACAAGATCCCCTGGCTTTAGCTACTTCCCACCAATTGACTGCAATCCAAATATGTTTTCTCCGCCTGATCGATCTAAATTGAGACCCCTACCATACTTATATTCCTTTATATAAGTGCCATATATTTGTTGCATATTAATTGATCATGTTTGCATATATATTGTGGGTGGTTAGGGGTATTTTGCTAATTCACCTCATAATTAAATATGGAGACCATATACGGACGATTCTCGTCTTATATTGATTCCA